>WBNO01023432.1:0-111470 GCA_013400575.1 Peucedramus taeniatus | reverse complement strand
AGGCTCATTAATTCAGGTAAACAAACTCTTAACACATTCTTCATGAGCAAAACACAGGAGAAGTGAATGAGATAAGGATTGTTTTTCTCATCTCTGGGACTTTTCTGCCTTTTTCTTTTTCTCAGGATAAATTCCTGAGCGAAGAAATTATATTCAGTGAAATGTGAAGACCACACACATTTTGGTGCATACATATGTACCTTAATTCAATGTGAGAAAGGGAGGGAAAGCAAGCTGACCTACATTTTCAGTAGTCAAAACTATTGAAGAGGAATTTGTTACATTCTGTTATTTAACATTATGCCACAGGTTTGGTGGTTTTTTTCCCTTCCCAACATTATGTACTCATACACCATGCCTCACAGAGTCTCATTAGAACTTGATCCTGACTTAAAACTCAAGAGGTACACAATGAAAGTTGAAAGAATTTCTTCTTGTTCACTACTGCATCAGCTACTCTAGGATGTTTAGGTACTTAACCACCAAAATACTGATTTATCAACTCTATCAATTAAACAGATACCTAAAACTCCAGTCTCAGGAATGCAGGCACAAGTAATTCCTTACCTTGACACTCAGTTCTTCCCTTGCTAGCTGTGTTTCACTTAATTCCTTTCTAAGAATATCTATAGTTTGTTCCATATCTGTTTTTTCTTTCTGTTGAGTTTTTATTTTTTCTTCCAGAACATTTATATTCTGTTGCAAGCCTTAAGAAAATGAACACATTAAAAGATCAGATGCCAAACTTAGAAAACAGATACTGCATTAGCCTGGGAAACAAGGGGCTTTTTTATTAAATTTTTTTTTAGACTCAACATGGCTGCTAATTGAATTACTGAGTAGTGCCACCTACTGCTAAATTTTAGTGGTTGTTTCCAGTCATTTGCAGAGAGTTAAATTAAGCTCTTCTAATTTGCATTTTGTACAGAAAATAGTTCTAATGGACATGTTACAAGAAGATCCTGAAGGGACACAATATGCAGACATTCAGTGAAGTCTGGGAAATCAACTTCATACATCCTTTCTAAAAGATTAAAATTTGTATTTGTTTCATTGAACTATTAAATTATGTATCTGTGGCCAACTTTTAAGGTTTACAAGTTGCTCAGTAAGATATAGCAGCTTATCTAGAGCCCATAATAACAACATCTAGTTAATACAGTTAGTTCTCTAGCTTCAGTGACCTTTAGATAGGTGACTTACTTGCTATTGTGCCATCTCTCTCCTGTAACTGTTGCTGTAATTCATTTCTGTGATGTTCACTTTCTACTAACTGTGCAGCATTCCTAAAAGTGCAGAGAAATAAATTTTAATGGTTAAAATGAGATATGCCACCATTTCCCCGTCCTAAGAAGCTAAAATGATTTTTGTATTATTTCCTATTGCTATCAAGAGCTTCAAATCATCAAACCTATGAATGTGCATGGTGTGAGCAGAGATAGATTTTATTTCCTTCCTGCCACCATGACACAGTCAACGCCCTTCTCTGATCATGGTAGGAACTGCTGAAAAGGCTGATACCTGGAGCACAAAGGCCAGAAACGGGTGCCTTTGATCACAGCCATAAATAATTCAAAATACTGTGGCACAACTAAAATTGTCATTCAATACAAGTAAAAATTCCCTGCCATTATTGATCAAGGATGCTGGGGTTTTAGCTCTTACTATACTCCAGAAGAGACAATGCAATTAGTAAAACCTGTTTCAGGTATTATGCCTGTACCTATACACAAAAAATACCATTCTGAACATCTCCTGGATTGTCACACAGCACTCAAAAGTGACCATACCATAAGACAGTGCCATAGCTTGTGTACAGGCCTTCCTCAAGTTTTACTACTTTGGGTAATCCTCAGTTTCCACGCTCATTTAATACAGAGGTATTGGCATTTACCAGCAGTACAGGTCTAACGTGAGCACTTTACACTCTCTGAAGCTAATCTACTTTTTCCATTACCAGCCAGACTAACTTCTAAGGCATATTCTACTTGTCTTGCCTAGATGGCATCTGCTGTCACTTTTGTTTACTTGTTTATCCACTTCCTATCTACCAGTTTCTAAGCTGCAGCCTCGAGCAAGAGAGGGGAACATATATTTCCAGTGTCTCCATTTCTGTGGCAGTTCAAGAGTATCTATACAATGAACTGCTCCTCCAGACTGGCATTAACAAGGGTCAGCTTTCATCAGAATATCTCCCCAATTACCCTGAGCTGCATATTGCACCATTTGATGTAAGTAGCCAAATTTATTCAGTAGCAAACTAATTCATCAGTATGAAAATTTTCCATCTGAATCGGAACTCAAGGCAGTGATTTGGACTGCTCTGATTACTGACAAGTCAAGAGCCTGGAAGGATGAAGTGAACTTTCCAAGTAAAGCCAAGAACAGCATTTTATTTCTCAACTGAATACAAGGCTTGCCTACGAATATATTTTAAAGACATCTTCTGAAGTTATGTATCAAATACAATCTGTCAAAGAAGAGCCTGTATTCCCTTAGTTACATTGGTGAAAGGTATACCAGACCTCTATTTTAAGCCATCAAAAATAAAAAATTACAATTACTCTTCAATAAGCCATAGGTAGTGCTAGTTTTATACCACAGGCAGAATACCACCCATCATGACTTCTAATATAACTTTCAAATGTGTTAATTTAGTAGGGTTGGTTGTTTTGGGTTTTTTTTTCCCAACTTGACAACATTAAGAGAAAACATGCAGGCTAAAAGAAAACACACAAAAATTTTTGTGTGATAAAAGCATTCAGGAATTCAACAACAACCAAAATAATACCTCCATACTCTCCCAAGTGCACCTAAGAACTGGGTCATCATCTTTCTCTTCCTACTATTGCTGAAGTCAGTCAATATTCCCTCACCACCTCCAACCAATTAAGGAGCAAATAAAATAAACCACCAAAGTCAGTACCACAGATTCTCATAAAACATAAATGTATAAACCAACCCTGAAGCATCTTTGGCTAATTCCACTTTTCAGATGTTACTTAAAGCACAGTTGAAAAACTGAGACTAAAGTGCTATTTAATTTTACTGTTTGACTTGCTTTAAAAAGACTGAACTGATCTGTCATTCTGCTGCTTGAGTGATTTAGCTTCATCATTGCTTCCACTTGTTTATTTAGTGAACTGCATGTAATCTGTAGATCTCTATATTGTCTTTCAGTTGTTCCATACCTACAAATGAAATGTAATTGCTTTTGAAGAGAGCTTTAACAGTTTGCCAAATAAGAATATTCAGCATGATCTGTGCAATCTTCCCACTCAAGCGACAAGCAAGGTGTTTTTTTGGAAGGGGAGTTTTTTGTTCAGCTGAGTGTTTTTTGGTGACAGCTGGCTGTTAGTGTGTTAGATTTTTTGGGTTTGTTTTTTTTTAAATGAACATACTTAAAACCATAGAATCATCTAGGTTGGAAAAGACCCTTTAGATCATTGAGTCAAACCATTAATCCAGCACTGCCAAGTCCACCACTGAACTGTGTCCCTAAATGTCCCATCTACACATCTTTTAGATACCCCAGGGATGGTAACTCAGCCACTTCCCTGGGCAGCCTGTTCCAATGCTTGACTTGGAAGAGGGAAACAGACAAACAAACAAACCAGCCAAGCTTCAGAGGACCCCTTACATATCCTGAAGTATTAATGATCAGGAAGCAACCTGATCAGAAAACTTTTAGGAATTGACAAAACTATAAATACCTTTAGAAATCTGGAAAAAGCTAATCTATAACAGTTTGTGTATGTCAATCATCTTTTAAGGGACCCTTTAAGTTAGTCTATGACTTTCTATGATCTTGTCTTGTGATACTAAAAACTGAACATACTGAAGACAATGTGGTGTGCAATTAATAGAGGCTTATGAGGTAGATTTCATGCTCTAAGCAAACATTTTCCTACCTTCCTACCAAAAGGCAAATTCTATCCCCCGATGTCAGTTAATTGATTGTTTTCAAGAAACAGCATATTTGAAGTATGAAGGTTGTTTTAAAAAGTAAGTTTTTGCTTTAGAAACATATTGTAAGGATTAGAGAGTTTTGCTCCTAGTTTGGAGAATTTAAAACTGTTAGATACTAGATTGAGGCTGATTTATTTCCCATGAATTAGACAATACATGTTCACAAAGTGTATGACTGCATACAACTCAAGCAAAAATGGAGGCACTTCCACAATGACCATACTAGACACTTACTCAAGAAATCTAGTAATGGAAAAAAGTTTTATATATTTTCCTCTCTCAATGACTTATTTATTGGCAGCAATATGCTTTCAAAATTGTCTAATAATGCTTGCTCCCATTATTAAGCAAGAAACTTGATCTCAATGTTATCAGTTTCTTTGCCTTGCTGACACCTAGTGTCAGCTCATGTGAGTTGAGAAGTCAAAGCTCTTTTAAGCCTTTATTCTTCCAAAGCACATTCTAATTTCAAATATTTTCTATCTTTATGTACCCTGTGTGTCTCACAGATTCTTTTTAGCTTAAGATTCCTAAGAAATAATGCTTACAAATAATTCAGGACACACAATGTGTTTCCTTCCTCCATAGCTCACTTTTATCTAATTTAAATCAAATTTGGTACAGACTTGACCAACAATGCCAAGTCCTGCATTATGCAAACATACTGATATTGGCTGTTTCTCCAGAACTCTTGCAAGCATGTCATCAAGACAGCACGTTAAGATCAAAGACAGACACTGAGAGCATGGTATAATGCTACCAGAAACTAAGCATTGTTAGTTCTGTGTCTTAGAGCAATGCTCTCTTTTTATACAAAGCTTGTGCTATTTCCTGAACTGGACCTTCAGCACCTACAATTCAGTTCTCATTCCACTGAAAGCTGAATGTTAATATATTTATACATTTAAGGATGTTAAATGTAACATAAATTTGAGCTCCTCAAAGACCTTACTGACAAGCATACAGAAGAAAAAAGAACGAACTTTTCATTTAAAAACATGACACAGCATGTAATGTTGCTCTTCTAATGTGCCTAGCACAGTGAAGGACATCAGAACTCTTTTCATATGAAATACTTGTTCAGAGATTCTCACATGTCTTACCTCTGAAGGAGATCAAGAGTGGATTTTTTTAGTATTTCATGCTCTTCAGCAACTGCCTGCAATTTCTTGTTGTGCTGAAAGAGCTGTTCAATATCAGTCTGTGCTCTTTCAGATTCTACCTGTTGAGCTTTCAGCAAATCATTAAGCTCTTCATTTTTTCGTTCTGCATCCTTCAGCATTGCAGCAAGAGTTCTTGCCTTTGAGTGGAAAGACACCCCAAAATAAAAAAAAAAAAAAGCCACACACATTAAAGGGAATTCTATTTCTCAAGTTGTATTAGGAATGCTTGAGGCCATAGATCTAACACCAAAATGCTGGCATCTACAATAAGAGAATAAATTCTCTCACCTAATATTAACTACAAATTAATTGGTTCACTAAATTCCTTTAGCTCCATTTATAGACAATGTGAGGGAAGAGGGAAGAACAAAGTAAAAGATGATACATTTTAGCTGTGGATTTAGTAACCAGTAGCACAATCTTTAATATAACCTTTAAAGAATATAAATTATTCTCACTTTTCAATGTGCAGCCCAAATACAGACCCCACAAAAGCAAGCTTTATTTGAAAGTTCATTTCTGACCAGTGAATCAAAAGGCACAAACAGGAAACAGTTCTTTCTATACCAGCAAATTCAATAGAGAATTCTAGTAAGTGGGTTTATTACTTTTTAATATTGCTGAATTAACAATAATGGTCAACAAATTATAATGAGCAGAGCAGGTTGGTTTTGTTGACTTCCTGTAAGGGAAAAGACATTAAAGAAAACTGTGCCAAAAAACAGTCCAGAGCAAAACAGGATGTTCATGATGAAAATTAGGACTGCCCTAACTTGCAAGCACAGCTTACAGATAAGCAGTATAGTTTTCACATGTGATCACAGTTAAAGCTACCCACATAATCATTACTCAGTCCCATCTCAAAGCTCCTTTACTTACCTCAGACTCAGCTTGGGCTCTCTGACACCGGTACTGAGCCATCAGCCTCTCAGCCTGAGCCAGAGCTACTGCCTTTACTTCCAGTAGATCCTGCAGCCTTGTTTCTTTAGACTGCATATAGGGAGAACATTTCTCATTAACATTTTCTGAAAGTACCAACTGCAGCATCCCCATGCACATCAGGTTGTACTCACTGCTAACGCCAACAGCTTCTGCTCGTAGACATCCATTACGTCAGATATCCTCACATCAGCCAAGGGCTCTTTCATCTGTGGAAATGTTTTCCAATTACTGATATTGGAAATTTCTATTTACTTACCCAGGTAATGTGTCCCTAAAGAGCTCAGTAGTTTTGTCAACTCCTCCTGCCACTAGACTTATTGAATTCTCATTTTTGTATCTGAGGCTATCTACTCAAAGATATACACTGGACCCTTGAGAAAAGTTTGTGAGCAATTGAACCGGTTAGGCTTAATAGGAGTCATCTGCAGAAGACTACCAGTCCAGCACTATAAAAAGGTAAAATCACCATTCTAAAATCACTCCTCTTGGTCTAATCTTTGCTGGAGAATTAGCAGGCCCCTCATAGGACACCTAAAATAATCTGCCCTAATATTAACAGCACAAAATGCATATGGTTAAAACTCCTTGTTCATACTCTGTGGCTTTCTCAACATACATATTAAGAGAAAAGGCCCAGGAAAGTTTTTCTAGGATACTTGAAAGGACACTATTGAGGACCTACAGAACCTACTGTGTTAACCCAGTGACTTACTAGAGGAAATGTACCATGCATGGCACAAGAAAACCTAAGTGTTTATTAAAGTATATGCCTGAGTCAAGTGGAATGCTACTTAGTGATTTCAGGATATTTTTTCTTAGGCAGTGCTGCTACAACACCAGTTCTGAGCAGCTGTTCACAGATGCTGATGCATGACCAAGTGCAAACTATGCCAGCTGTTCATACATTGAACACCTACAGAAAAGCCAACATCTCTGCACCATCCTGAACCACTGTCTAAGAATGCATTTTTGCAAATTAACAGGAGACCCTGTGTAGCTCCAGTTCTCGGCTAATTTTTCTGTCCCTAAAGTATGAAACAAATAGTTTATTTTCCTACTTCCAAAGTTAAAATATCTAAAGGACATAGAAATGACTAAGAAAAGCTCTAAGAATGAAATTCCCTTCATTCTCTCTGAACAGTGGTACTAGGAAAAGTGTTCTCACAATCATGTTTTTACAAGCATTTGAGCTACACACAATATACAGAGAGAACTCAAGTACTGGATATTTTAAGTGAATGTGTATATACTGCTTTTAAATTACTAATTAGAAGGTCTAAGAAAAGAATCACTCAAAAATTCATCAACTACTTTGTCCCCTAAAAAACAAAATGGAAGCAGGTTTACAATCTGTCACATTACTGGAAGCTGCTGCATTAGTGCTGTGTTGGCACCTGTGCTTGCTTTGATTTACATTAATATAAACACAGCTATGCACCCAGACTGTCATGTGGTCCTGAAAAGAATAATCAATGGGAGCATCCAGTGGCAGAGTAAAAAGTAAGCCAAGGAAGACTCACCTGACCTTTTTCACTGTTATTCTAGCATCTCTCTGAAATGGTAGCTCTCTGAGTTTCACTTTTATCAGTTACAACAAAGAGATGAGAGTTGCAATGCTAAGGCTGGAGGCAATACCACTCATACAGCTTCAAGCTATTACCAAGAAACCTTCTATTCCTTTTCCCAATTTGCATACTGTTCTTTTAAGCAAAAAGAAAATAGAATCAGCAATCCATCTCTCAGTCTAAAGCAGCTACAAAGCAGCTAACTTGCTTTGAACAGAAAAGGGAAAGAGGAGATATATTCAGTATCTGCCAGCATGGCCCACAAAGCAGCACACAGTATGTGATGCCTGGTTGGGTTTTTCCTTCACAATGCAAGTTGCTGCAGAGGGAAGTAAAAACTGCCTTCTGAAATAATAACAGCACCTTTCCAAGGCCACAAAAGCTGAACTGCAAATGCTAGGAGTCAGCTACAGCCAACAAAAGGAGAATGTCAGTATGCATGTTTAGGCCCACAAGAGATGCACCACACTTTTCTAAAGTAGTACAGCATCTCTACTCTATTACAGGCTATTTCTTAGGAAGCAGAGGAAGGAGGTTCCTTATATGTGTCCCTGCATGTCTAGGCAGTTGGACTGTACCTGGCTCCTGCCTCCACATCTGACAGCTCAGACAACTGTGGGCAAACCCACTGGAGAAGGCCCTCAGTAAGGAGCCCTACCTTCAGGTGTAGCTCAACATAGCATCTCTGAATTCTGCTCAGGAGCTCAGTAAAAAGCACATTCCAAACAGACAGGAATCTAAACCAAACATAACTGTTCCACACACAGTAGGTCTGACACTTAGATTTTAATTTCCATCCCCCCCAGTAAAAAAAGTGTCAAATGTTTCACAAGGGTATATAAATTCTACTAACCTCTAGTCCAGAATGAAGTTTTTGTATTAATTCCTCAATATTTGAAGCTTTGGAGTCATTACTTGAAGCATAGTTTGAAGAACCCCTCACTGAAGTAGTGCTGGTCACGGGTGCCTGCATTTGGATTCTCTTTGCTCTGTGCTGCATTTCTTGTTGTCTGTAGGCATTATTTGCTACAATGCTTTCACCCAGCCTGTATAAACATGAGGCTATTAATGACACAACCTGCTACAAACAGCATTGCAAGGACTGAAGATAAGATCAATTTCATAACAAAATGTACAGTCACATTTGCGTTACCACATCTTATGAAGATGTGTGTTGGGCACATGCTCAAACTGGCCAGAGATACAGAAAAAGGGGGAAAATGTATCATGGTTAACCTTTAGAGACAAATAGAGAATCTCATTAGAAAGGGCATAGTGCTCAGCTCTTTTTGAGCAACAGATCATATCTCTTACGAACCTGAGAAACAGGTTATTTCACCTGTTATTATTCAACTTAAATAGGCCACTGTTTGTCCCAAAGAAGATGGAGAAAGCTTTAATAAGAATTTTTATTGGGCATAAAAATAAGATTGAATCAAGAAAAGGCAGAGTGCTATCAATAAACCTCAGTTTTTCCTTGTCTGCAATTCTATTTTACAATACTGTATTGCATACAGCACATCTGATTTTGTAAGTTTTAACCAAAATTAAAGTATGCTGATAAAAGTGCAATCTGTTTAAATTTGTATAGGGAAGAGAACTCAAAAGCTTAGAAGAAAGTAATTTTAGCACCTATATTCCAGTGTCTGCATGTAATTTGTGGCTGGTATTTTCAAGGCAGGTACCAATAGCATGTTTCAAACAAGAATGATAAATCAAGAGCTGATTTTAGAGGCACCAGTTATAAATTTTTTGCTCTTGATAAATTCCTTAATTACTAAGCTATCCCAACCACTTCACTGAAGTGCTGTCTCAATTGCTTCCTAAGTGAGCATAGCTTATTTTTAACTTGCATTTATAGACATGTTATTTGGCTGTTCCATTGTACAATTCCAGACATATTTGATTTTATAGATCCTTCATTCTTTCAGCCAGACTATTCATTACTGGCTACTATAAAAATGTTTCTTATATCCACAAACCCATATATTTATAGAATAATTAAGATTGAAAGGAACCCATCTACACACCACCTAGTTCAACTCTCCTGCTCTTAGCAGGTTGCCCAGGACTATGCTTTGTAATTTTGACTCTCTCAAAGGATGAAGACTCCACAACTACTCTGGGCAACATTTTCCAGTTTGACTTCACCTTACAGTAAAAGGGTTTCTTTTCTGATATTTAAAGAAATCTAAAAGGCTTTTTCTTATATTTCAGTTTGTGCCTACATGTATCCTGTCAGTGGATACCACTGAGAAGCCTGGCTCTGTCTCTTTCGTTTCTTTCTATCAGACATTTCAACACACTGATAAGAACCCTGCAAGTCTTCCCAAAAGAAAGCAAGCTCAGCTCTTGCAGTCTCACCTTGTGTAATACATGCTCATCCCTCAAACTCTTCACTAGACTCACTCTAGGATGTCCGTATTTGTCTTGCACTGGAGAGCCCAGGCCTGGACACAACTCTCTGCCCCACAGCTGAGCAGAGGGGAATGACCACCTCCTCTGCCCTGACATCAGGACTCTTCCAAGTGCAGTTCAGGGTGCTACTGATCATCTTTGCCATTATTGCAGACAGAAGTTACATTTGTTTTCTTCTAGGCTTCAGGAACCCATCCCAGTCATCATGAATTTTCCAAGACATTCTGAAGTGGCCTGGCAACAGGCAACTCCCTAAAAACTCAAGGGCACATCCTGTCAGGTCTTCTGTACATGCAGTTAGCTTAGATGTTCCATAAGCTAACCCTGTGCCACCCAGCGTATGTCTTGCCTCCTCTAGGCTTTCCCATTGCTCTCAGGGACATTGCTCTGCCTTTGGGAATCCTTAACCATGAAGATCAAACCATGAAGGTGTTCAGTATGCCAACCTTTCCCATGTCCTTTATCAACAGGTCTCCTGCCCCACTCAGCAGAAAGGCACACATTTTCATGTCTGGCTTTGCTGCTGATGTAACCATCTTTCTTGCTGCCTTGACATCTGTCAGGTTCAACTCCAGGTTGTGATACATTTTTTTGTTTTTTTGTATTTTATTACATCTATGGAAATAAGGACTCCATCAAACAGAGTTTCTCAATACTTTTTCCATTACTTAAACCACCTTAAACACTACCTGAACTGCCATCTGCCTGTGTCTTACCCTAATCTGCTCCTTCTTGGAAGATACTGCAAAAGGCTGAGCAAAGCTTTAGGAACTGAAGAATGACACATCTGACAGAGTTCATTAGAGAGCAATCTGACAGTCAGATATTAGATGCACCCTAAGTTCCAAGCACAGATTTCAAACAAATGAGCACAGGGACTGGACTCAATTGCTCCTCTGCTCTCTAGGATCTGACATAAAAGGAACACTATCAGCATTGTGATGGTTTTCTCTGGCCTCCAGGATCACTGCGGTCTCTTAAGTGCACATAAAGCAGAAACAAGACAATTTTTCTAAAGTTTCTGTCTCTGATGAGTTGAAAATAGTACTCCAAAAAACATGAATATCACTAAGCCCATAAAAATGTCAAATCTAACCAGAGTATCACAAAAATACTTACGCTACAGCAGGAAAATCTGGTAAGGGTGCAACCTCAAACAGCAATTTAAGCCCCACTTGGACCCGCTCTCCATGGTCTGATGTTAAAGCAAATGTCAAAGGTGTTATCAAGCGCTGATCCTAAAAAGAAATTAGTTTGGTGAAAACAAGATACAGAAGACAACAAGAACAAAAAACCCCACAAAACATAAACTACCAAAATATCACAGTATCAACGCCCTTGAGCACAGAAAAACTTAAGTTACCTTCTTAAAGTTTGCCCTCCTAAGTTTCTGAGCCTGAAGTCCACGGAAGACGTGATTTTAAAAACAGTCTATACTTTTAAGTATTTGAAATCACGTTTTACATTAAAGGCAACTCAACAGGTAAAGAGGCTAGTTAATTCCTGCAAGTTTTCAAGTACTTGATACTCACTAGCAGAAGTTACAAAGATTAATCGTGGACTGTAAAACTCATTGTTACCCATTAAATTACACAATTCCCATTCTAGAATGAAAAATTTCCAAAACAACAAAAAGTGTTTGACTGTCTGGATTGCTTTTCCATCTATAAAGTAATTTATTAAGGTACCAGAAACTGTTTTGGCCATGCTAAGTTCCAAATTGGATGTATATATTTAATAGTAACCAATCCCACAGATGATTGTATTGTTATGGTAATTGTTTTCTAGTTTGCTACCTTTAAACTGCAGTCATAATGCAGTCTTAGAAGGATCAATCTTACCAGGCAGCTAAAATATGATTTTATATGCATTACCAAAACAAATGACTAGAGTAAAAGCAAACTACTGTTATTTTAGAAGAATTAATAATGAAACAACCTTTAGGAGTTGTGCGTAAGGGACTGAATTTTCCTAGAAGCTTTACCACTTCAGAGATAAGCATGCAAAACATTTATAACAAAACTACTGTAGTGCAGTGACACTTTATTTCACAGATACATTTCATAAAACATTTTAAAATCATACCTGTAACATTTTATAGAAGCTGACCTTCATACCAGGTACATCCTGCTGCAATCTGCTCATAAGATCAAGCGTTTTCAAAATAATATCTGTAGCAAGTTTGCTTTTAAACATCCAAATAGAAAAGCAAATTGGGTGAAAAAAAAAAAGTGAGATATGTTAAATCAGCACTGACAAATCCAGTCAATTTAAAAAAACCTAATAAATACCTCCACAAAGAAAATAAATATATCTAGCAAGGCAACAATTCTAGAACCTAAGAGATCATAATGAGTTCCCTGGACATGTGGCTGAGCTTCACCACCATGTCAAGGATGGCAACAATGAAGACCAAAAACACCACTTCCAGTTGAAAGTGAGGAGGGTTTAATTATAGATCCAATTATATTTAACTGGGTTTTGGCCATGTAACTTATAGCTATATTGACTTTTAGCTGTAATGACACTCAGCTGAAAGAAACAGTGCAACAACTGCTCCCCATAGTGATGTGTGATATTTTGAAACTCTGATTGCATAAAATCAAAATGAGAAATCACATACCACAAGCAGTTCTAGTAAGCTTTAATTTGGATCAGCCTGAACTACTGCATGAGGTTTAAGGTCATTATTCCACATAAGTGGATCTCCAGCTTATGCCAAAAACATTATCTGAATGAACTGACCAGCAAGATTACTTTTTATTCCACAAAATACTAAGTTTAATACCAATATTGATTTATATGCATTTAAACGGTGCTTTCAACTACCATATTCTTTCCATTGCAACAATATCACAACTCTCACACCAGTCATGCTTAACTAGATTTTAGATAAATATGCCTGCTTACCACATTTTAGAGTCCACCAATTTTGTCCCAAAACCAGTATCAATCCCACAATAAGGAAACTGGTGTTCTATCAGACATGTGCAGTGGCTGGCAGTCAGCAGCTTTGAGACATGCATTTTCAGTGTGTCATCCTTGCAGAGCAGTAGGCAGAATTAAGAATAAATTCAATATACCTATGCTTAGGTATTGGCACCAAAATGCAACATTTTGTAATAACAAGGCCAGGGCACAAAAGGTAGGGCATCAAAGCACAAGAGCCTCTGAAAATGCTTTTAATACCCAACAACATAAAGCACCTAAATCACGCCTAATTAACAAGTCAAATAAGCTTCACTTTTCAGTTAATACACGTACTTATTGGAAACAGACTGTGAAGGCAAATCTTAATAAAATAGGTGGCATAAAGAAACATATTGAACAAAAGGCAGGGACCAGGCAGTCCCTAAAACAAGACCCTGTTACCTAGAAGTGAGCTAGCAGAGACTTCTCCACAGAACTCAGCTTAGATACAGGACATGTCCTCCTTACTAAATGTACTGTGGACACTAAGGACCCAATGAGGAGTGTAAAACTGTATCATTCCACATTATTTTTTCCTTGTTTCTCTTATCTAAATTTGTATCATATTTGACTGGGAGCTGCACTTGACTTTACTAGGCAACAATACTACCTGGATCAAGGAAATGGACGCCCAAATTCCCTACACAAGTTCAACAGAAAACACTCATCTTCATTTTTGATCTGCAAAGGGCCTCTGTTCTGTTGAATAGTCACAACATTTTATCCTGCACCACTGTATTACAAAATAATTTCACAGCAATTAGAAAGCTACTTTAGATCTTGCAAGATGACACTCCTAAGTAAAATTAGGGCAGTTATTGTAATTAGAAGATATTAAAGTGACCCAAGGTGAACAAGGCCTTTTAATATCTTAGAGCACATCATGGTGGAGGAATAATAAATCAGCTGCCAATAAGCACATAAAAAGGATATTTGTCAGGACATTAATAGCCTTGACCATTCTTTCACCCTTTTTCTTCAGTAATAGCTCATCCACAATCTGTTCTGGCATCTGAAGGTGATCAAGAAGAACAGGCAGCAAAAGATCCATGAAGTGTTCAGCTGATTCACCATTCTTATTGTTAATAACATCCTGTAGTAAAGACATTTTATGTCAATATTTAAAAGTACAGCAAAAGGAAGCCAAGCTTACTCTACCCCTTCCTGCACCAGTCTGTGTTCCTCCTTTCCCAGCCTCTTGCTATTTCAAGTTCAAGATAGCTGACCAGTATCATACTGGAGAAGGAAGTTTACAGGGAACAGAAACAGCAGGAACATCCTAATTTCTGTAAGTCCTAGATAGTAGTCCTCTGATAGTGTTCTACTACCTCATGACTTCATAAACTGCCTTGTCTTCCACTTACCATTCTAAAATACTGTATGTCATTAAAAGAATGGTTGTTTTACAAAGTATGTTTATTTCAACATAACTATTTTACAATGAACTTTATTACAGGTATTTTGTATGCGCTATTTTTCAAGTCAAATTACAACAGTTGTTAAAAATAATTTAAAAATAAGAGCTACTAAGAAGCTCTTTAAACTCAGTTATCAATCTTGGTACCTCAAAAATCTCTTTGAGTAGTTGCAATGCTAGACCTGAACAGTCTTCAGAGTCTTCCAATGGTTGGTTTGACAAGTTCACCAATGCAACAGATGGTTCAAAACTCTTTGAGCTAGTCACAAGTCTGGTGTTTCCAGAGACTGGCAAGCCAGCTGGTTGCAGTATCGCCTGCCGCAGGGTGTGACGCAGTTCTAGCACAGAGCAGAAGGCAAGCAGCAGCTCTAAGATCTGTGTGAAGTAAAGGAGAGTTCAAATGCTTTTAAATCAAGAACTTATACAGAAACTGCAACTCCCATAACACAAGTCTAAAGAGAAATGCAAGTTCTACGCAATTGCTTTTAGCACTTGAAAGTTTTCTGAGGAATAATTTTCTTTCTTTAAAGCCAAGTCAGTAGCAGAAACAGTTCATTGGACGGGTGAAGGCTTGTGACAGTATTCAGTAGAGCATTCTCCTGACATGACTCCTGGCTAGTGATATAGTAAAAGTACAAACATGTATGTACTCAGCATGAAGAAAGCTGTCGAAGAGAAAACATTCTGAGAGAGGAAGGGATGCACATCCATTCTCTGAGCATGCACAAAGAGGAAACCACCCTAGAAAGTTCCATGTCAACATGCCTCTCTAAATATACCCAATAAACAACAATAAAACCACACAGAGAGAAACAGTAATATCTATTATTAACTAGGATGTGTAACACAGAAAAAAGCTCCAGATCTGTTTCACAGATATATTTAGCCCCAACACTTTCACATTTCATATTTTAGCCTTTAGTGACAGCCAACGTTTCATTTACGTAAGGTGGTAGTGACACAAAGCTGAATGTGACAGTTCGCTGCTTAAACAGAAGTGGCATCTATTTGTTCAGCTAAGGTGAGAACACTTATTTCTACATGTCTGAAATTAGCATCAGAGTTCCCTGATCACCAGCTGAAGTCTGAGTAGTATTAATTCAAGGTTTAGAGAGCTAAGTGGGATAAACTGCATTCCTGGTAGATGCCAAAATTTCTTATTAGCCAAAGCACAAAAGATGCTTATGTTGGCTTTTTGCCTTTACATCTGTTGCCGGAAAGCAGACACACAATCTGGCAAAAACCCCAACATTACCAATTCAACCTGACAGCCTTTTGAATAACTAGAAAATATAAACCTGGTGAATTCTCCAGGTCATTTAAGAGTTCTGAAGACAGTTTATTTCATTACCAACCCTTGCACACAAGGAACCTATTTATAATAACAGAAGAGAAACTAGATTAGGAACATAGCCTCTTAGCCTTTAACTGAAAAAGTTTAAATACCTTACATGATGAATCAGGATCCCTTCCATGAAGAAGATCTAATACTTGACCAAGGCAAGAGGTGAAGTGCTTGTATCTACAGAATGCATAGAGAAGAAAAAAATTATAAAATTGAAATTTCAGCACATTTAGACATTTACACCAAGTGATGAATATTCCCTATTCTCCTTACCCCCAAGCACTTCAAGTACAGTGATGGTTTTGATAATTTAATTTCTACTTGAAATAGCATTAGCTATTAAAAATGTTCTAAGAATGAAAGCAAATTCCTTAAAACAAGCTATGATTTTTCAGCTATTTTTACTTCCTGATTTAGACTGAAAATCAGCACCTAAATTCTGCTAGCAGAATTTGCAGAACTACTAGTCAAGCTCTCCACAGAACGACTCTAACACCCTTCCCCCTGTAAAATTATTACTTTTTACAACTTCAACCATACTATACTACTTCAAGATTATATAGCACTGTAAAAGGCAGGATAGCTACTCATCTTGTTGTCTGACTACCAACACTGTCCATACAAAAAATTACAGAACTCAGTATTCAGTATTCCTTCAGTGACAATGATAAAAACAGGTTTTAAGTCACACTTCTTTGTCAACTGGGTTGCTGTAACCCAGCAACCCCTTAGGTTCAGATATGGCACTTATAATCAACTATCAACATTCAAAAAGCATCTTGGGAATTTTTTTCCTAGTGTTTGGTTTAGAATTCAAATAGCATACAGCAAAGAAACTGAACTAGAGCTTAGGAAAAATACTTTTAGGAAATGAAGCCCTACCTGGTAAGATAATCTGCAACTCTGGGGTTCTTCATAAGATCCATGAGTAGATCAACCGAATATTTTCTTGTTAGAGTATCTCCATTTACAACAATATTGAATATTAACTGAAATGTCTGATGGATATTTCGAGCGTGAAAGAGCTGAAAGGAAGAAGGAAGTTACATATAGGCACATACTTTGCTGGATGTCTTGCTCATTAAAATGAGCTGGAATTAGAATTTTATTTGGCCAGTGTGACAATTAGTTTTATCTACAACTTAAGAACAGAAACAACTTCAAAGACACACTTACTTTTTCTCCTACTTCTTCATTTAGGGTAAGGCTTGATAATATTGAAAGTGCAAACACAACCATAGTCAAACTGCTATGGGCCAAGAAACTTATTAAGGTACGATAGAAACTCTTCACATTATTCTACAGCAAAAAGGAGAAACAAAGATATTACAAACCCACCAAATTTACAGGTTTGACATATATTGACATAAGCCATACAAATAATGAATAATTCAAAAATAGTTATTATGGTAACAGTTCTCCAGGAAAGCTATTTCATTGTTCTGCTGCCCAATACTGGCATTGATGTTAATGTTCTCTTTTCAACCCGTATAAGAAAAAATGAGAAAAAACACCCTAAAACAGAGAACCAACCAAGGAAGAAACTCCATCATTATTTTAAAGAAAGATGAGAAAGTAATTTTGCTAAAGCCTATAAGAGCAAATAATCACTGAAAATTGACTCCTATCCCTAAAATGATTAATGATCAGATCTTACAATAGTTTCTCCTTTTTCTTTTTTGTCCCCTTCCTCTCTTCCAAGGTAAATAGCACAACATTTGCTTTTATGTAGATTAATTTCCCTTTATGAATTAAAAAATAAAATGCTTGCACTGATTTAGGAAGACACAGGAACCAAGCAGCTCAGATATGTATATGTATTTGAGGGTTCAAGGACCCTGACATGAAGATCAGTGCTATTTTATTGATTTATTTTTGAAAGGCAAATCTCCTTTTTGCTTACCAAAAATCCACCTACAATCTTTATGTTTTAATGACATTTAGTTTTTCTACGCAAGACTAATAAAATTTTAAATTAATTTTTCAGCTGCAGGGAACAGTTGCAAAAACCAAACACATAACACAAGCCAGGGCAACAACACAGCAATGTACCAAGGGAAAGAGAGTACCCAACTTCCTGTTCCACTGGTTATTTTCTCCAGCATGGGAGAAACAACTGCCCATTCGGCAGAACAAGCAAGTCATGTTTATCACTGCTGAAAGAAAGTGTTTAAGAAGTACTAAGGTAATTACCTAGAGTCAATTAACTCTTACCCTTAAGCCAGAGAATCATGACACAAAAGCAATGCTCTTACCGAAGATTTTATCTGACTTTGAATAGGCAAGTTGTGACGACAGAGGTTTGCCAGGAGTCCTAAACACGGTATTGTTAACTCATCTTCATTGGATTGACTTAAAAGAAAAGTCCAAAAGATGTTTTCATTGAAGCATCCTGAATTTAATTACAAGAAATTGTAGGGTGGGGGCTGCGAGAACCTGGGTGGTTGGGGGACTTTTATTTTGTTTTGTGTCTTGGCAGGAGCTTGCTTTAAATGAGACACCATTTAACCAAGCAAAGCAAAATTCAGATTGTAATCCATGCAGTGTGGGCAGCTTTTAACTGAGAACATCTGAAAAAGAACCTAAAGTATCAGAGATCACTGCTATCAGAGGTCATTAATTACATATAAATTTCATTAGATTTCTTATAAGGGCACCTGAATAAAATTTTTAATCTAACAAGTCTGCTCCTAGTGACAAGCATGAATTTCCTCCTGGCTTTCCTCTTTGTTAGCTCCCTGCTCCCAGAGGTGTGGAGGTGGGCTGAGGCCAATTAATATTCCATCACTCTAAAGTCCCACAATCACTGCATTTGACAATCTGTAACAAGTACATGGTTTTCAAAGGAAAGTCTGTTAACTTCAGAGCACGGCTCACTCTGGAGATGAGGATAGTACAGTACTCTAATGACCTTCAGGAAGTTTAGAAACTTAGCTTGCTGTTTCCCATAAGAAAAGACACTGAGTACACACTTACACGTGATGCATTAGAAACAAAATTAATCCATCCATGTTGGCACCAGCACAAAAGATGGGAACATTGTAGGTTAGTCTCTGCAGCAACTGAATACCCTGAGGAAACAGAAAGCTGTTCACATGCCTGTCCTACATCATCTCAAGAAAGAATGTTACAAAAGATGAAACTGAAAGGACAAATATCAAAACACCACAACTGAATTAATTTTCAGACTCAACATTAACATAACAATTACACAAGCTGCTACAAGCACATTGTAATGTCCTAACATACTGATGTACTTAATAAAAGCCCAGAAAGATTATTAAGATTTTCTTTTGACAGAGGAGGTACCTTTTCAGCACATTTGATGCCTTAAGTTTCAGCTTTCATATTTTTCAGACTCTGTACTGCCTTGGTGTGTAACTCTGAGCTTCATACTAAGTGTTAGTAAGTTCTCTTCACAGGGTAGATAGACAAAACAATCCTTTTCCAGCTTGGGAACCAAGGACAACTGTTACAAGCTTAGGGCCCAAAAAGGATAAACAATGGTGAATTGAAGAGAGCAAACAAGGAGGATGGGACTTCATAACCTGAAGCTGTAATTGGACAATTAACCCCAATATGTAAATGGACCAAAACTCATAAAAGTGTGAAACCTCGTGACCGGTCATCCATTTTGTGACCATTTTGGGTCCATCTTGGGTGTAGCCCTGGCCAGGCTCTTGTACTGCCCAAGGTGTATGCTTTTAAGGCCTTTTAATAAATACCTACTTTATTTTTTAGCTCTGTCTAGTCTCTGTTCCAGGTCAGCCTCTCAAAGCATCACATTCGATTCTCCACCTTTGCCTCACCAGCAAGTTCTCCATTCTGTCAGTGACAAACAGGCTTTGTCCTATTGAAAGGTCTAAAAGTCTCACCAAAATCCAAAAAAGCACTTTGCAAGCTCTTGTAGAAAGGATGCCTACAGGAAAACAGGTTGGCTCTAAAGACTGCCAGCAGATCTAAGGGTAGCAAAGTCCTTCATACGGCACTCTTCTGGCACATAACTGAAGTCAATACACTCAAACATGACAAAAATCACAGCAGAGGTTAGCAGTTAAAACAAAACCTCACCATTTAGATATCTAAGGGCTTCAAGGTCTTAAGATTGGATCTATCTGGTGGCTACAAAATCTCTCTGACTGGTAAGTTACTTGGATCCTTAGATCTTGTTGTGCTCCTAGTGCTTTGAGAAACATGCAAACCACAGGAAAAGGTACCTTTACTGGATGCCTGACTTATTTTCCATAGAACAAGAGCCACAGGACTACTAGTAAGTTAATTTTCTGCTTTTCATAAAGAGACAAGTGACAACAGGAAACCAGCAAGTACTTGCTGAAAGCTTAGATGAAAACCTGTGCATATTAAAAAAAAATAAAGAAAATTTTAAGGATGGGTTAAAATTGGTGAGTTCAAGCTGATAGATGTCAGACATTCACTGTAAGCTTTGATTAGTACAGCGCCTGGCATTCACTGGCAGCTAGCACTGACCAGAAAAAAGGAAGCCACACATGCTCTGCAAACCTCCCATGAAAACAGGCAGCCACAGCTTTCCTTTCACTCCTTCACAGTTACCTGTCAAAGTACTGATTAGACAAAATGATCTCCAGGCTTGTGTTATGAAATGGCTTGTATCAGGAGAAACAGCCAAATACCTCAACTGGAAATCAATCTTTTGAGCTCTCAAGCAGTGACGTCTTGAAATAATTTTAAAAAAGCAGCATTTTTTTTTTTTTGGTTGGTTGTTATTTTTGCTTTGTGGGATTTTTTGGGAGTTCTTTGACTAGAGCAGGTGAGAAGCACAGTAAGAGAGAGTACAAAGAACTCTATAAATTGTTAAATTCCTGTCATACCCACCTCATACAGCAAATAAAGTACACAGCTAAGATAAACTTTCCCGTGACACATGATTTCCAATAGAGTTTTTGAAGGGTTATTATATGCATACAGTGTAACATTCATTATGCAACAGTAGCCAAACATTATTAAGCATTAGCTCCTTTACCTGTAATA
The DNA here is from genome assembly GCA_013400575.1 of Peucedramus taeniatus. NCBI lineage: Eukaryota > Metazoa > Chordata > Aves > Passeriformes > Fringillidae > Peucedramus > Peucedramus taeniatus. The sequence goes on along the minus strand of WBNO01023432.1, from coordinate 90,671 downwards.
AGACTGGGTCACTCAGGTTAGTAGAACTTCGATGAACCACTCCTGCCAGCACACTGGTCATATTGTAAGTGTCCTGGAGAGCTTCTCTAGTCTCCGTGTCTGAAGCTGGAATTTAGGAATTATTAGCAAAAGAAACTGTTGTATTAGCTACCAGTTGAAGCAGAAGCCAAAGCCTCTGAGCAGTTCTTCACATATGTTTTAAAGGTAACTACAAACAAATGACAGCTCCTATGCACTTGCCTTTCTATCTCACTTTTGGACACACAGTTAATTATAACACTACTCCATTTCCTTACGATGCTTGGACACTGAAAGAACAGTCTACCTTCAACCTACCAAGTTTCAGTTCTGAGATCTGAAACCTGCACTTTAAAGGCTTGGGTCTTAAACTCAATGAGCTCAGTTTCTTGCCTCATGCTATGGTGGAAAGGTAGACTCAAACTGATAACTTGATAGGGTTATCTAGTGTTAGTTAAATAAATAAATAGAAGCCAGTTCTGCTTAGGCAATGCTCAAAGAGTTGTAGAAAAACAGGTAGAGCAACAGATCATTTGGAAGAGGACTTAATTCTTAAAATCTTCCAGACCAAACCCCAGCAACAAATATAATTTTACAATAATTGTTCCAAAACCATAAAAGAAAGTTCAGGGAGGCTTAAACTCCATGAATCAGAGAAGATAAACAAGGGAGCATGATAAAGGACTCAAATCTTGAATAACAACTCATATATGATGAGAAACTAAGCAGTGATGGGATAATTTTTCCCAGTATATGTAGGTTGTGCTCTGAGCACAGAGCTCCCTGGACAATGAAGTCCTATTTCCATAAAACAGAGGGGGGGAATAAACTCCAAAAAGGCATATCAATACACAAGCAAAAGGCAGCAGAACCTCTTTTGCAGTTAGGAAACTTGAGGCACATAGGCCAGGCTATTGGAGAGTCCACACTGCCAGCAGACACTCCACTGGGAGAAGCAAGCTGAGGTGATGACAGTTCAGGATTGTTGCAGATAGGTAAAAGATGTTATAAAAGAAAGGTCTTATAAAATATGGTTTAGGCCCTGCTACTCTAGCTAAAGTTAGCTGTAGCTTGTAAGTTCTCATGTGAAGAAATCCTAAGAGTGAGAACTTGTTTGCATAACAACCTATTCTTAGAGAGAAAAATAAATGGCACCTGCATAAACAATAGATCTGTCCCATGAGAATCCACCAAAGAAATATGTAAACACCTGTAGATGGAGAGAGTCTTAACATCTACACACACAAGCACTTTCTAACCAATGAATTAAGGAGCAAGGAAACTATTTGCCTACTGGAGTTCAGCAAAAAAACTGTGTGAAAATAGTCATGTGAATAAAGAATTGGCTTCTTCTGCATGAGGAAACTGAGTCCTGACTGATTATTATTACAACAGAGGATGTGATATGACTTCTCCCTATCCTTGGATGCCCTAGCCAGGTTTCTCACTTAATTAAAAAAGCAGTCTTTTCCAGCTCCAAAAATAAAGGACAAGAGAATAATTTTACACCCTGCCCAGTGGATAAACAAATTCTGACAAGCATGATCATTGTCATTCACAGGGCTGACTTCAAATCTCCTTCTCACTGCAAAACTTCTTAAGAAGTGGCTTAGCCAAGCACTCCACTACAATGAAAAATACTTCAACTTTCACACCTCATGCTTCTTCCAAGACATTCATCACCCAGGACACATAATCAGCATCTGTCTTATCTTCCCTCGCAGATACAAAAGATAAAAGGTTCAGTTGCAAACCTTACCTAGCTGTGATAGCAAAGTAACCACAGACAAGACCAGAGAAGGGTTTATATTGGTGTCCTCCAGGAGCTCTACAAGACAACTGAGACATTCACTTGGTAGAATCTGGTTTGAGGCAAAAAAACGGGTAAGCTTCAGTCCAGAGATAACCTGGAGATGAAAGAAGAAAAACAACCTTACTTATTCAACTGCAACAATGTCATCGACACAGAAGTTGAAGCACAGACTTGCATGAAATAGATGTTGTCCTACTTAACAAACTGAGAGTGTAAGTGCCATTCTACTGGGACATTTATGTTCACATCTGCTGGGGAAAGAAAAAGAAGTAGTAATGGAAAAAATCTGGTTTTCATTCCTTTACACTTCGAAAGTACAAAGTTTATTTATTTTGAAAGAAAAACCCAACAGATTGCTCAACAGAAGCACACAGCAATCAGCCTGCCTTCCAAAGGCCTGGACAGAGACCCAAAGGGGGCAGGACCTGCCTTGGATCTCCTTGGGCAGGATCTGCAGCAGCAGTCAGTGCTATTTTGGGAGCACTCAGTGACTGGGATGAAAAAATGGAACCTGAGCTAGCGGAATCCTATATAAGAAAAGGCCAAAATTTATATACCTTATATATGATACAGGTAGATACGATTTATATTCTGCATAATGGAGACACATAATGTTGGTTTTGTGCATTCCCTCTGTATCCCTTTTCAAGGCATATAGAGAAGAAAGCAAAGCAAGATACTAACTCACACATAAACGTTCTAGTAATTAAAATAAATCTGTATTTGAAAAAAGTAACTTGGAGAGTAATTCAAAGGCCACCACATAAGTTGTACACAAAACTGTATCTGAAGATCAGGGAAATGCACTGGTCCACCTCCTTAGCAAAAAAACCACGTTTGAATACGTGTTGCACGGAACTGCAAAACTCCAGATACAAGACCAGTTCGTCATTCCCACGCTATTTTTTAAGATGTGGGCCAGAATTTAGGTGATAAATAAAAAATTTAAGTCCCTTGTAGCACACACTATGTGCTTGCCCTGAGTGCATACAGACTCACAACACGCCTCTGTAAATACACAAACACACCATAAATCTTTATAGCAACAGACACCACAGCCACCCCCACGCCCCGCTCCCTCCGCGCCCCCGGGACGGGCGCCGCTCGCACCTCCAGGCTGCGCTGCAGGAGCGCGGCGTTGTGCGCTGTCCTGGCGGCGCGGTACTCAGCGGCTGCGAGGAGCAGGGCCTTCATGCAGCTCGGGGGGTCCATGGCGGCCCGGCCCCTCAGACGCTCCACCCGGCCCTCACTCGCATTTCCCGCCGCCGCCGCCATCGTGACGCAGCCACCACTGAGCGCGAGCGGCCGCCGCGCGGCAGCACGGGAGACGCCGCCACCGCCGCCATCTTGCTTAAGGGAAGCCGGGGTGGGCAGCAGCCGCGGCTTGGGGCGGGTGGCGAGGACCGGGGGAGGAGCCGCGGGATCCAGGGAATGCGGGCGCTTGGATCGGTGACAGCGGCTTTAGGGCTCACGTGCCGTCGGGGCGATCCAGAGGGATGCTTTTCCTAAGCGGAGGTCTGTGTGGCCGGGGGGAGCTGAGTCTTCCAGCCGCCCAACCTCTGGAGGACCGCCTCCGATTGGAGCTGCCGTCGCTTCCCCCCTGGCGCCCGCAGCCCTGCCTCGCCTTCCTGCTGTCTTTCTAGTCCTCATTATCCTTTCCTCTACTATTGGGGAGGGCTTAAGCCCGGCCAGAAGGCAGCATCCTCTCCCGCCTGTAGTTCCCTGGCCTCTCCCGCGGGAGGGGGAAGTTTTGGCGGTGTCCTGCTGATGGCGGGGACCGAAGCAGCGGCCCCGCGACCCGGCCGCTCGTCCGCCTCACACAGCGACCCCCGCAGGCCGCTGCGGGCACAGCGCCCGTGCCCGCTGCCTGCGCTGCAGCAGGAGTCCTTTCCTCGTACCCCTGCAGCTTGAGCGCCCCGGGACAGCGGGACTGTGCCCTCCTTGGACCATGTTCTTCCTTACGCCATGTGCTCGAAGCTTTCGACTGTACAAGAGGTACAAGAGCTGCCGCCCCCTCACTGCTCAACCCCCGACATAGACAAACACGCACTCACCCACCCACCTTTCAGATGTCGGCAGGTAGATGCTGCTGTGTGAAGCTTTTGAACGTGTTTTCTTAACTCGTGCACAGATTGTTTTCTGCCATATTAGGCCTGCAAATATATGTAGGAACGTCTATATTGGCCTCTGTATTTTCCTATACTGTTAATAGGACAAACATTGCTGTAAAGCACAGGCGAGCAGTGTGAATGTAATGTAAATGTCATTGTGTCTCCTTTTCCTCCTTTAAGTCCTTGATCCTTCTTGTGTCCCCTGTTTCCCATGACTGCTGCAAGGGAACGCTGGGGAAGTGACTGGAGTGTGGGCTTGGAGTCACCCTCAGTCCTGGCTTCCACACCAGCAGCTCCAGCCACCACGACTGGTGGTGTAAATCTGAGTCCAAAACATGCTGTCAAGTGCCACCTGAAGGACACCGCAGCCGGGCCCTTGTCCTCTGCTCAGCCATCAGAGTCACTCGGTAGGCACCATGAGGCACAGCCTGGGATTCCTTGTCACTCGGCCTTTTCCCAAGGCTGAACATCAGTTTGACTGAGTGAGCACCTAGGGGACTGCTGAGACTGTCATTTCAGAAAAACTACCAACACTGCAGTGTTGTGCTTTGTTGAGGACCGTGCTTCTGGAGGTGGGGTGTCTCAGCACAGCAGTTGCTCAGTCTGGTACCTGTGATAACCAGCTATCAGACAGGCTGCTGGATTCTGCTGGTGAAGAGACACATCAGTTACGTGCTTCTACAGAGCAAGTGCTGGGGTGTTTATGTCCCATAGTACCATTTTTCATGGACAACTACTTTCTTTTCAATTAATGAAGTTTTGGACACATATTTTAGTATTTCTTGGCATTGCTAGGGTTAGTTAATAGTCTAGTTGTTTTGGGGTTTTTTGTTGCTTTCATGCTACAAGTATTAGTTGAGCCTGGAGCAAAAAACTCTGCAACACTGTTAAATTCATAATGAAGTCCAAAGCACTGAAAGGTCTAAAATTCCTTTGAAAAATAATGGTGTAAGAGATACATAATAGAAAAAAATCTAACCAGTATTACCGATTAAAATACATAAGTAGTTTGTGAAGGGTCTTAAACATACAACCAATACAAATGTCTTTCTCACAGTCTCAAATGGTGAGCAAGTCTTTAGTAGTGACTGGAAGACTCAGGACATACATTCCAGTTTTGGCTGTGGCTGCTAGTTGCAGGCCACTTTCAGAACTAAAGTATTTATTAAATATTTAAAATTGGGGGGGTAATATTAAAGCAAATTCCTGCATTAAAAAAAACAACCAAACAAACAACAAAAGACATATACATAATACAGAACTAATGGCAGTAGAAAATGAAATGGATTAAGCATTCCCATATGTACAGAACCTATTAAAAAAGGATGTGTTCATGCTGACATGTACATAGAACTTGTAGTCCTCTTGTAATCTCCCAGAACCATTCCTCAACCTTAAAAGTATTTCAGACCATTTTCCTCTGGTTCATTGATTTTTTGTGGCACAGATTTAACACAGATTTTTTGTTTTAATTTGCATTATTCAGACTACAGACTACTAGTATTTCTTGACATTGCTGAAATACTATTCACTCCTCCAACAATGAGGTCACATGAATCATGTGTAAAATAACAGAGTTTGGGGGTTTTAAAGCATCTTAAAATGCTAATAGTTTTGTCATATATGGTTTTTAACAACACCTGTCAATTCTGCCATAAATTACTGCTTTATGCCTATTAATTTAGTGTATTTATATTGCTGCCTTCTAACAGAATATTCACTCTAGCAGTCAACATATTGGACAATTTGCTGGCTCAAAACCACCAGAAGACAATACGTGGACACCTTACCCCATACCTCTGTGTGTGGTGTTTTTGTCTGTAACAAAAAGCACTTCTTTTATTGCTGAGCAAACATGAATAATAGCTTGATCTACTGGTTGAAGATACAACTACTCTGACAGTCTGCAAAAGGAGGAGGGTAATTCCAGATCTAGAGCAGAGGACACCCAGCTGGAAGCTCTGGAAGCTCTCCCCAGCTGAGGCACTGCGCCGGGGCACATCCTGGAATGGCAGCTTTCCAACCCGTCAGGTGCAGATCCTTCAGGGTAAGACATCGACGTAATCAGAGCAGTCATTAACTTCTGTGAAGTAATCAATACAAACAAAAAAAGATGTCATTGCAAGATGCTCTTCTGAAAGGCCATGGGAAACAGCACAGCCTGTGGCAGGGCAGGTATCAGTAACTCAGTTTGGTTTCTCTGTGTTCTCTCTGCTACTGCAGGGCCAGGGTTTAGGCCCCCTGTCCTATGGACTGGATTCTCCAGGAAAAGGCAAAGCCTTCATTGCCTTTTCTGAGCCAACAAGCACTGCTGTAAACAGTTGTATCCACACGATACTCCCTCCTTCTTGAGGAACAGTCAAAGGTCAGAAATAATCCATTCTTGGTAAATCAGATCAATAGCTGAGATATCTGTGATTTGCATAACACATCCCTTCTTCTTCTGTAAATAAATACCCAAGAGAAAAATTCTCATCCCAACTAAAGGAGGAGAGCCTGAAAAATCCTGTTCTCTCTTACACTTTGTAAGATTGGTTATGGATTTTGAGAAGCCAGGGAAAAGGCAGAAATTCAATGCTTGGAACTCAAAGCTCCACTATGGAAACCTATTGCTGTTCAAGCAGCTGCCCTCAAAAAAGCTGTTCCTGGGCTAGAAAACAAAGCTCAAATATCTCCAACCACCATGATTGTGACCCTAGTCCCTTGAGGTGTTCCACTGGTCACGCTGGAGTGCTCAGTCCCATGTGTGCGGCAAAGCCAGCTGCTGGTAGCATGTGAGGGACAGGGTGCTTGCTCTAGGGAGCGCTGCCGTGCTTTGGGCAGTGCCTGTGCTTCAGAGAGAGCCATCAAGACGTTTACAGAAGTCCCTGCTGTGGGCATGTAATAATGCAGCCTGAGAGGAAAGCTTGAAATGTTGTATAAGTGAAATTTAAATAAAAATTTAATAAACACAATTCCAAAGTAGCTTGATTATTTCTAAAAGCCTCAATTTTTATGGAAGACTACATATATCTTTTGACACTGAAATGAAAGGGTTTGTTTTCCTCCCTGTGAGTCCAGATGAGGACATTGTGCATCTTCTAGAAAAATTCCTATTGCAGGACCAAAAATAAAATACCTATTACACCTGATTCCTCCTAAAAACATATCCATGTTACTGCAATATTTTCTGTCTCCCTGCAACAGCAATGATAAGAAACCGTAACAACATTTTTAGAGCAAATGTGGCATATTTGTCTTGTGACAAGGTAGTGTTGATGACATGGGAAATGTGTCTCTATGGCTTCCCCTCAGCAAGGTTGCTGGGCCTCAGGCCCCAAAACTGCAGCAGTGCACGCAGTGCTGGCGGAGCTCGGCCAGAGCGGTTGAGCTGCTCTCGTGTGTGAAACCCCAGCGACTGCAGCACAGAGGGGCTGCCTGTCAGAGACTGAAATAGTTCATGTCTCAAACTTTGATATAAAGTTCTGCTCATTGTAACAAAAACTGTATAAAGAAGCTACAACCAAAGAAGCCTCCCTGAAGTTGCCTGCCCGGAGCTTTGGACTGAAAGTCAAACTACTGAGATTAGATAAAGGAAAACCCATTCTTCAGTTGCCTGAAATAAACAAGCAAACAAGGAAAAAAACTGAGCCAAACCCAGTATCCGTACTAAGAATCATCTCCGCCTTGCTTTGGGGTGGGGGAGGCAGTAGTCCACAGATCCCTTTGCTGGGAGGGGGTTTGCACAGATTTCTCCCCCAGCCGAGGTGGGGGAGGAAGTTTTCACATGTTGTAACCTCTGCTCTGGGGCAGTGAACCCATCCTCCCTTACACAAACTGGCTGTGGAACCCCCAGCACCACAGACCACATCCATGGGATGTTCACATGAGAAGCAGCTGAGGGAGTGTCTTAATCCATCAAAGACTCCCTGAAGTGTCCCCCAGAGTCATTCCTGAAGCAGCACCATAGGACTGCATGTGATGCAAAAAACCCAGAGTCTGCTGTAAGGGACAATGGCAAGCTCCCTCCTGCCCCAGGGAGGTGCCTGGGTTTTCCTACCTAGCCTGAGTGTATATTAACCCATCAGATTCTGTACATTCTGCAGGGACCTTCACCACCAAGAAGACCAGCTGAGAGGATCAAATGAACATTGCTGGGATCCACGAAGTGGTGATATTTTCTGTCACTCTCTTTCTGTCCCCCCCACCTTTTTCTCCTTTCTCTTCTTTTTACTCTCCTTTTTCTCTCTCTCCCTCTCATAATTAACTATCAAATAAAACCCATACTATTGTCACTGGCATATGGTCTCATTTGCACCTTAATTTGGGCAGAGGCATTTCTAATAATTTTAATAACTGGATCATAACACTGCCCCACACCACCGTGCTGAGCTGATGTTGGGCATGAGATACAAATCACAGGGCAGGGTTGAGACTCCAAAGTTTTGTTTCCTTTATGATATCTGTACTTAAGAAAAGGATTTCCCTTACGTGTGCCCTGGCTGGGGCTCTCTGCACACTCTGTCAGAGGTCATGGAACAGTCTCAGGGTTATTTTGCAGCCCATGGCCTGATGGATGCTGCAGCTCAGTGTTGTACAGCAGGAACATGAAGAATGGTGTGAGGGATACTAGCAAGTTATCAACAGTATCTGCAGTCATGCTTCTCAAAACAAGGATGTAAGGATGACATGGGGCTATACAGCACAGTCTAAAGCTTTATGAGAACCTCTGTCTTTATTGTATCCATTTGCAAAATTCTGTCGAGGTAGAAGCATCATATCCTCGTCCTACACCTGGGACTCGCAAGCATAAATTAGAAGAAGAAGAGCAATGAGAGGCTGAACTCTAGTTCCAAAGCTGTGATCCTGAGCACAAGGCTATATGCTTGTTATCACTTAGTCACGTTTGAATACAAATCACAAGCTGGCTTACTTGCTTGCCCATCTTAGAGCTAACTGAGTAAGGTTTTGATATAAAAATATCTTAGAACCTGGACAATGAAGGTAAAGGACAGTGTCAACCCCCAAGTGCAAGTGCCTGGTACCTTGGCAGACGCACATTGGGTAAAACTGGTTCTCAGCTTCCTCCAGCCTAGAAGCATCAACATCCATGAATGAGAGAGCTGGAGGCAGCTTTTTTCATCATTATGTATCTCTAGCGATTTAAACTTGTTCATTTGTAGTGGGTGAGGGTAAGTAACCTGTGAGCTAAGAATAACCATTTCAGTGAACATAAGAGAGAAGGGAGGATGTAAAACTTCTGTCCATGCAAGATAACGTTTTGCAAGCATTCACCACAAACCTGTCAGTGCTGTCATCTTTAAAAAACCCACAAAGGCAGAGCTAAGTTTCTCACCATCATAAATGCTGTCCATTCCTGACTTGAACCTCTGGCTTCTTTGCAAGGCCTTTGCTTTCTTCACTGGGTAGCGGAGGTTTGTTACCAGTCCTTGATTTGGCTTTTCAAAAGCGTATATTAGGTCCTTTAATGTTTTGAAGGTCCTCTCTGGAACACCTTCAGAAGTCTGTAAGGAAAGGATAAACACTTAAGTCTGTAAGGAAAGGATAAACACTTAAAATGTGTTTGCAAGTTCCCTTCACATGGAGTTTCCTAAATGAAAAGAATGATAAGTTGTTTCTTATTTACCAAGGAGCTATTTTGTAAACAGGTTTAGTGACAGAATATTGCACTGTCCTTAAAACACTAGGGACACCTGTTTGGAGCCATGGTTATGGCACTAAAAGTAACCTCCCTCACCATCTTTCTTTTTTCAAAAAGAACATCAGTTAAATTATTGGTGTAGATGTGTGCTGCAGCAATCCACTACAGCAGAGTGTTGAAGAGCGACAGCATTACACACTGCACTCTGGTCTGAGAGCAAAAGGGATAACATATTTAGTTGTCACTTAAAATGCTGCCTTTAAATAACTAGGGGACAAACAGAACACAAACTTTTAGAAAATATCAGCACTGGGAAGTAAAGGTTGTGTGCAAAAAACTGTTCTTAAAGTGTGGGTTCATATGACAGGACTGAACTGCTCCTGCAGCTCACCACTCCAGGGATCTGTGCACAGACTTTGCAGTGCTGTGATTTCAGGGCAGTGACAGACAGTGAGCAGCCTACCAGTAGTCATTAAAAGAGAACGGGGCTTTGGTTTCACTTAATCTGCTAGCTAACAAAGAAACATGTATTTATTTTCTTTGGTTTTCTGCATCCTTCATCTTCCATTCAGCCCTGGATGGACTGGGTGCCAATGCCTGTGTGTACTGGGTCTGGCTGGGATGAGTTAACTTCCTTCATAGCAGCCTACATAGTGCTGTGCTCTGAATTTGTGACTGAAACAGTGCTGATAACACAGCCACGTTTTGGCTGTTGCTGAACAGTGCTCGTGCAGGATTAAGGATGTCTTTCTTGCACTTGGTTCCCCTGGGGAGTAGGCTGGGGGTGTGCAAGATGCTGGCTGTCCCATCTCACCTCATCTGACACCGTACTCAGCAGTAAAAGCTTAGGGAAAGGGAGGATGTTTGTGGTTCTGTATGTGCTGAGGCCTCACTTGCCAGAAGGTTGCTAAATATCTATCTCCTGATGGGGAGGAGTTGCTAAACTTCTTCTTTGCTTTGCTTGTGTGCATGACTTTGCTTTACCAATTTACCTACTACACTGTATTTTATCCAGTCCAGGAGTTTCCTCACTTCTGCTCGTTGAGTTCTCTTCTCCTCACTGTGTCCCGCTAAGGAGGGAGGGAGTGAGCAGCTGTGGGGGTGATTAGCTGGTTGGGGCCAGCCTGCTGCACTCTAGAAAACCCATGTCTGAATCTGGCCTTAAAAAAAAACCCCAAACAACCTCTCCTCCACCATCAATACATTATTTCAGTCAATTATTCTAGTAAGCCAAAATAATCTGACTTACAATTTTTAAGAACTGAATTCTTCTTTCACATTATTGGCAAAACTTTATAAGGAAGAATGGGTTTGAGAAGTCTAAAAATATCTGAGTTACCTGCTGACAGAAATGACAGCATAACCCCAGTAGAGTGGCTAAGGTCCAAAACAGAATATTTGTTGTCAGCAAACCATTCTTGTTCATGGGAAATTGTGTCTTTCATACATAGGCAAAACCATTAATAAGCAATAAATTACCAGCATATGAGAGTTTGGAGTGTTCTTTATGAAGTGATTTCCTCATTCCACTTAAATGCTGCTTAATATTGGCAGTCCTCTCGGCTGTGCTACTACAAGCAGGGGAGTGAGCCAGCTTTTAAGTGTCCTTTCACATTGCCTGGGTATTGGATTGATACATTAGCCTTTCTTACACTTGTTTTACTCGAATAAGCAGCATTGTTTGTCACTTCAGGTGCCTCACAATCGCACGGAATCATAAATTCTTTCAATCAAAAAGATCATTGCAATATCCCAGATCCCTATGAGATGCTGCATGCACTAGCAGCGCTTTCAAGTAGAAAAAGGTAATTAGGAACAGGAGAAAGTAAGAAAAGTAATAGTTATTTCATCAGTGCTATCAAAAAGAAATGGTCACATGAGAAAACAGCTGGTTAATAAATAACAGAGCCACTTAGACGATAAGGAAATTCTACAAACACAAGAGCTACTTTTTGAGTTCATCTCTAATAGGAATTGAGTAGAGAACAAATTTGGAAATATTTTCTATAGTATTGTGTTTATGGATTTTTTTAAAAATCTGTGATCATAGACTAAAATGACAATAGCTTAAAATGATCATTGATCATAGATTAATCTAAGATATTTTAATTTATGATTTTTTAAAAAATCTGTGATCCTTAATGCAGTCTTTAGAGATGTAATGAGAGTTACCTGTATTTTAAAATATCCTTGGTGCTCTCTGAAGATACGGTAAGTGTAGATGAGGTCCTCAAAGCTGTGAAAAAACATTGTATATGTAACACATCACATTAACAAAGTGGACATATCTGCAAACAGTATTAAAGACATGACAAGTGAAGTAAAATTGAATGAGGCAGAGACAGGAAAGCAAAAGAGAAGAGATCCTAGAGATTACAAAATGAGTGAAGGTTTAATATCTTGAAATACAAGATTACTTTGACCAGGAGTTTCAAAGAACATATGAACTCAGCCTAACACGGGCCTTTACAAGCATAATTTGATTCCACAGATATCCCCTCTTCTCATCTCTCTCTTATCTTCCTCACTGCTCTAACCTTCATTTTGCATTTCTGACACAAGAAGGCTGTTGAATTCTTGGAGAGATGTTGGCAGAAAATGGCCTCCAGTCACCAGCACCCAGAAAATTATTGTATGGCTCCTACTTCTGAGAATAATAATGTTCTTCCTTTGCATTTCCCAGGGTTTTAGTTATTGTTATTTTCGATAATAAGCAGGTGTTTGAACACTGAGGCTACTGATGTCTGGATATATTTTGTCAACAGAAATAAAAGCTTTATCAGATATCACAGTAGCAGCAATTCATAAGGTAGACTGGAGATCGTGACTGTGATCAAAAAAGGTAGCAGAGTTGCAAGAAAATATACATCACAAATAAGTGAGGAAGTTGTGGAGAGGCGGGAGCAGCATCTGAAAACAAGTTTTTTTAACTGGTGTACCTGTTCATCAGGAGGACTTCAGCTGTGGCTATGTGAAGTGAACTGTCATGAAAAGGAGAATCTTGGGGCAGAAACCTGGCTCAGGGCGCTTACAAAGAAGTGAAAGGTAACTGAAAATAAACTACTTTGTTCTGCAAAAAAGTTACTGTGAACTGAGATTAGAATAAGGCTTTTAGTTATAACAGATTTAATTTAATTCAAAAAGTGGTATCACAGGGATGCATATTTTGGTTTTTGCCTTCTTGAGATACCTGTGGAAATTCACATGTTCCTTGCTGAAAAGTACTTTTACAAATGTGAGTGCTTACAGAGACAGAGAAGTGAGAAAAAGAAATATCGTGAACTGATCATTTTTGAAACTTGTTCTTTACTGATCAACTAAATATGAAAATCTTTCTGCCTCGATATTATTCAAGTACTGTAATTTTTACTAAATGAACATGAAACTACCATTAAAATGGAAACTTCTGTCTCTTCATTAACTACTAAATGCTTACCAACAGCTAGCAACGGGTACAAATAAACAAAATGTTTGGTCTGGAAGGAAAGCGAGGTGAGAGGGAGAATGGCATGTTGAACAGTAAGCAGAACAGTAGCAAAACCAGTAGGTCTGAACTGAGGCACTGTCAGAGACCTGGGATAATTCTGAATTAAGGAGACAGTGTGCTGTGGAGGAAGGTGTGTCAGCAGAGCCATGCACCTTGCACCTTAGAGGAGAGATGCATTTGAACTGGTCCCACCATTCTGACTCCCAGGTCCTCCATGGGAGTGCACTCCCCCCCATATCCCAATAAAAAAAGGACAAGAAAGTTTGTTTTGTTGCTGTGGCAAGTGGATCAGTGTGTCTGCCCACAGATCAGTTATTTTGAGGAGCTTATCAGTTTGCACATAAACATGTTAGGTGCTAAACAAGGTGTTGAGATGCAATGCTAATTCAAAAGTTGCCTTTGAACATCACTAAGAGTTTCAGTGCTGGTTGCCCCCAGTTTTAGGGCAGTTTGCCTAGTGAACCACTGCCAGGCAGCTCAGTTTCTGGGGCAATTCTCAGCCAGTGCACTAATACCATCTCATGTGCTGTCTGAACACAAGCCTTGCTCTGACCTGTGCAAGCCACTATCTGTGTACCACTGCTGCCACTCTCATCGTTTAACTATGGCATTTATTCATGTCAGGATTATAGTCAAATCCACTAAACAGTTTTTATCAGCTTTTAACACTAAAACCCACAGAGGCAAACTGGAATTCATGGGCCTGCACAGAATATTGTGGCATGTAGATGTGACAGGCCAAAGTATGTCTGCAAGACATCAAAAGATCAACACATGCAACTGTGTTGGTGTGGTACAAAGCTTAACCCAGGTTCTAACATTGTCATTCTTCCTCTGTGTCAGGTTCCCCATTTGTCCCTTCTGACGAGGCATGCATGTGCCTTCCCTCCCACTCCCTGGCCTCCCCTCAGCCCCTGCATTGTCTCACTCCACACCATACTGAAAGCAGGTTCCTGTAGCTCCTTTGCTGAGCGCTCTGTTTGTCTCCGACTTGCTATTTCTCTTCTACTCGTTATTTTGCAGATCTCCTTTCTTCCACCCACCAACCCAGCAGTACTCCATTTCTCTCTCCCTTTTTCTCCCCTCTCCCTTGATTTGTTTCATAAGAAATTAATTTTTAGTGATTGATAAAAACATCTTCTCGTATTTGTTCATTAATTAGATGTGTTAAAAGGTTTTCATGTCACACTCAAACGTATCCGCAGCGAGAGTGCAAAATCTCATAGGTTCAAACAAAGACCTAGATTCTAGTTTTTAAACTCTGAATGCATTACGAACAGATCAATTATATATGAAAAGTGAAAAAAGGGAAATAGAAGTGCTATTCCCTACAGAAAAAAAGAATAAATAAAATTTTAATTGTGGTAATTAAAGCTTCAGACTAGAAGTAGCCATTTTCTATGCCCATCTTGTCTGTGGATTTGTCATATAAATTCAAACAGAACTTTGTAATTTTCAGCCTCAGCCTATGTTCTTAGATTAAATTCCTTTGAAACACAAGGCTGAGCTTTTATCAGACAGAAAGTCTACAAAAAAGGAAGTGTTTTGTAACATGCCATGAGACTTTTCAGTGTCTAAATAGTGCTAAAATGTTTAATCATCATTACAGAGGCAGTTACTTTGAGTAAGGATCTTAGCATGTTTTGGCAGGCTGAGGTATTTTCTCTGGGCTCCCCTTATTCTCTTCAGAGAGAGACCAGCATCACCAGATTATAGTTCATTTATCATCTGTTACATAAAATGTTTTTTTTGGAAATGCCACCCTCTCATTAGTCACTATAAAGGAAACCTAAAGTAACCAGCACTACTTGAATACATAGACACAATCCCTTGGAGTCTGTTAATATCAGGGAAAAACTATTAATGTTAGAGAAGATGATTGTTGTCTTTGGATCCAACTGAAAGCTCATAAAAAATCAGTATTAGGGTACTTACAAAACACAGAGACACAAGGCTCCTTCCACAGTCTCACTCTCCCGTATCAAATAGCTGCCATTCTTTTTCTTCTTGCTCAGCAACTCTTCACAGGTTCTTCTTGTTATCTTTCCATGAAAAAATGGGAATTCCATGGAAAAAAGAAAACAAGGTATCTTGCCTTTCAAAGCAATTGTAGAGCAGGTCAGAAGCCTGGCATGAGAAGAAGCCTTATTCCAAAGGCAGCTTCCTGCGGACATTTGGAGGTGCCAAGGACACACAGGAGTTCATGTATGTTGTTTACTCAACTGTCCCCAGTGAGGAGGGGTAGCTCTGCAGCTTGACAGCTCATGAGCTCCGTGGAGGCAGGAAAAGGCTGACCTACACTGGTCACAGTCCACATCAAAAAGGAAGAGAATTTTGTCACATTATACCAGCAGACTCTTGGGTTATGTATCACACCTCTAAGCTATGGAATCACTAAGTTGACACCGAAGTTTAGTTACATTTTTAAGTTAACTTTTATGTTTAAAGTGGCTTAAATCACAGAAAATAGGGTCCTGTGCTTCAGGAATAAGCCAGGACTGTATAGGGGAGGATAAAATTATCTAAAAGCACTTTTGTCTTTTTTCAGGTGATTTTGAGAAGAGAAAATAAGTGTTTGTGATATTTTAATCAGCATCAGTCATGAAGCCATAGGATGTGCCAGAAAAAATTTGGCAATTCTCTGTTCATGCAGAGATTTAAACAAATTTCATCAAAATAAGCTGTAGAATGACACAAGGTGTTTAAATGGAGGAACAGTGTGAGATGCAGGGTCTGCTGTCATCTTGATCACAGAGAAAAACAACCTGAGAAAAAATCAAGGTAAATACTGATGGAACACTGTAAGCAAAACCAACCATGTTTTACATGCAGCTGTTACATTCGTGTTTTTTCTCTGACAGCTTTGTACACACAAAAATCTTATGTTAACATTTGTGTGTTTAACTGCAAGTTGATCATGCATCACACGAAGATCATTTCCAGATGGTTCAGGAATAAAGTACCTCTAAAAAGGTACTATTTTGTCTCAAAGAAATGTAGAAACTTAAGGAAAAGAGATATCCCAAGAGAGAAAATGAGAAATAGCAAGTCCAAGGTGATGTTGTCGCTGAGGTCTGTCCTGCAGTGACCACAGGTTACTGATAAAAAAAGCCCTGATCACCAAGGGGATGAACCTGTTTATGTACTTAGATTCTCCAGTTTCAGCTGTCTGCAGAGAGCTGCATTTGGAGTAAGTCTTCTTTTATCCTCCAATGGGATGGGGAGAGTTATATTGGGAGGGAAATAGCCCAGTCTTGTACGCATCCTTAAGGACAAACATCCTTATGTGAAAAGGATTCTCCTTCTTATCAAATGCACTTGTATTTTCCTCAGGTTAAAACTGTTTGTGGCTTTTTTTCTACAGGTTGTATAAATAAACATTTTCCATGAGGTATTGTGAGGTGAATGACTTTTCCAGAATCCCAGCTCTGCAAATGAAGAGCAACAACTGCTCAGCACTGTCCTGCTTCAGGCAAGTTCTTTCCTTGCATTGAAAGAAAGGTAGATAGGAAACAACTGCAAATTCCTCTTTCAAGAAGGTAATAAATAGATGTTCTTTACCATTTTTCCCTAAAGCACTCATTACCTAGGTGCAGAAATATATGACAGTAGTTTCAGTAGATCTTGCAGATCTGAATGTAGAATTGCTTAAAGTGAAACAGCAACCACACGCTACCTGCTGACAGCTTAGCAGAGTGTTGGTCTGATAAAAAAAAATCTTAAGAAGGAGAAAGTGCTTGAGGAGAAATGGGGCTGGGGTCTCCTTCTAGCAGCAGTCACCACCCACTGGCCCGATCAACTTTCTCCTTGGTTGTCTCCACAGCTCCCTGAGAGCATTCAGGAATTAACATTGTCCTTTTACCTCACTTTACCTGTCTGTAATATTCAGATGGACCTGAGAATAGGATAGAATGCTTGATTTAAAAGCAGAAATCATTGAAATATACCAGAGAAAGGGGTCTGGGGGGGAGAAAGGAGAGAGGCTGTAAATATGGTCTGGTCAGTCACTAAATATATTTGTGTGAGTGTGGGTGTGTGTATGTGTGTGTGTTTGAGGGCTAATCCAGGGCAAAACCCCACAGCTTCTGGAAAATACACAACAGGAGCTGCAGATCCTAGCCTGGGATACCTCTTGATGGATGCTTTGTAACACCTGGCAGGTGGGGGATTTCCTTGTTAGTCACCAGAGAGCAGCACCATGAGCCTCACCACAACTTGTACCACACAGCTCTGAATCTTTACAGTGCATGTAGGGGTCACATAACAGTATATTTCCATGGGCCTAATGTAGCCTGATGCAAACTCTGAGCAAACATTTCCTAGTACAAACATTTCCAGCTTAACAAATTAGCAAGTATTTTTGGCTTACACAAACCTGCATACCTAGGCTGCC
Source organism: Peucedramus taeniatus (assembly GCA_013400575.1). Taxonomy (NCBI): domain Eukaryota; kingdom Metazoa; phylum Chordata; class Aves; order Passeriformes; family Fringillidae; genus Peucedramus; species Peucedramus taeniatus. The sequence goes on along the minus strand of WBNO01023432.1, from coordinate 73,208 downwards.
TCCTCAGCCAAGTCTGAAGAGTGGTAAGAAATATGACCTGATGATATTAAGTCTGATTAAATGTGTGATGAGAGACCTTTGGAGCTGGAATGGCAGATGCTCCAAGGCAGTGGGGCAGTTGAGGCAGTTGTACCAGGCTGAGAATCTCTGGGAATCTTAGCTACACTAAACCAAGCAATAGCTCTTGTGAATCTGTGCTTAAAGTCATTTTACTCCATTCCAAAATAAAACTGGGTTGTTTTTTATTTCTCATCCACTTAAGGAGATTTCACAGTTCCTAGGATACCCTCTTGCAGTGACTATCCTTTCAGATGGCAGGGGAAAAATGAAGTCCTTCTTCCTGAGACTGTCTCTTGGCCTGCTTCTACCATAGCATGGGGAAAAAACAGTTTCACTTCCTAAAAATCTTCTATATGTCAAAACATCCACACCCTTCAGTCAATCTTATGTTTTCTGAACTTAATGCAATCACTTCTGAAGGAAGTATTTTTCTATAAGTCATCTTTCTTGCAATTGTTCTCTTTACTTTTCTCTGACTACTATCCTGACTACTACTACTTCACTTTGGCTACTTCTTCTATAAAATTTGATGCCTATAAATAAGCAGGTCTTTTGATAGAAAAGCAGGATAGTTAGCCACTCTTCCCTTCACAAATAGGTGCTAGAAAAACAAGACCCACAATATTTTGGCAGCAGTGCCAAGCCCTCATTGACCGTATATTTCATTTGTCTTCTGCTTTTCAGCTGCCTGGACTAATTTTCTTTTTTTTTCTTCCTGTTATTGTAAAACTTAGCAAGGCTATTTCATAGTCACACCTCATGTTAACAAGCACAGTTGGAGCTCTGGTTCTGCAATGTCTCCTGGTTGCAGGTGTAGCACAACAAAGCTCTTGCCTGTGCCTTCTTGTAAGAACAGGAAATCCAGCTAGGCTGCTTGACCACACTGAGGGTCAGATATTCAGTGAATTGTCAGGCAGAGTGTGGGATATCAGAGCTAAATAAAAACTGTGGTCAAAAGCAAGACCAGTGTGCTTGAACTGTTTTGAGTAAAGCAAGGAGCTGAAGGTCATTTGTTATCTGGCCAGAAAGAAAAAAACAACCACAACATAGGAAAATGGTAAGAAAGTTGAGTTCTAGCTAAATCCCCTGAAATGAGTTCTCATTGAGCTGTCACTGGGCAGTCCCAGTCCCGTGGCTTACTCTACCAGCAGAACCAATAATGTTTTTTGCATGAAGAACTGTGACAACAAAAAATTACATTTAATTTCAATTTACAACTTAAGCATGACAGCTACACCAGGCTGTGCTTTTGCAATTCACTGAGCCTGGATACAAAAGGATTTTTTTGGTAGTATCTGTTGATGGCAAGATTTACTTGAGACTGAAAGAAAAATCATTATAATGTAAATTCAAGAAGAAATTTGAACTAGTGTGTCTATTACTTAGAGATTGCTGCTACAGCTGTCTGTGGAGCCCCAAGGCATCAGAGCTCTCCCATTAATTTTCTAATAAAATATAAACCTAGGAGGAAAAGCCTGTTTTATAACCCTCTTAACATACTGCCTGTTTTTTAGAATACAAGTGAAGAGAAAATGGTAGTTCCAAATGAAGGTGGTAGTTCAAAATGAACTGAGAATGGTAGTTCAAACTTGTCCGTGCTAAAATTTGAATTAAAAAGACACAGAGCCAAACAATTAAAAATGTTTATAAGACACATAAATATGTGCAAGTAGTGGGTTTTGGTCTTAAAATGATCTAGAATTTTGCTTACATGTTTACTTACAGGAAAGAGTCATAAAACAATAATTTCCTTCTCACTGGCAACCACATTGTCAGGGTTCAGAGTGATCCATATTCAATTACTCCCTGAGCTTATAATAGCTGCAATGTTTGTATTTAAGTGTTATGATCTGCCTCTGAGGCAGGGTAACTGAGTTTCTTGTTAATAGATCCCTTGGAGTGAATTAGAGTGAAACCATACTGAATGACCAGTTTATACATGAGGCATACTTATTTTAAAACAATTTAATTGCAGCAGAAAGAAGGAATGTAGCCATTTTAGTTCTTTTCTACAAAAATATAAAAATATATCCTGAAAATTCAGCTGCTAAGACATCATTCATTGGTCTCAAATATCACATAAATCAATTAATGAAATGTGGGAAGAAGTTAGCTCATGTCATAATGCCCCCAAAGTACTGTCTTACAGTTAAGAAATGTGCAAATAAAGCTGTAGAAGTGACAAACCTCACTTACACTTAATCATGTTTCTGTACTTCTGCTACATGCTCCATCACATAGAACTGCACTGTAAAAGCTGGAGCTTTTGTCTTAATATTTCACAAGACTCTGACCAGGGTGTTTATCTGTCCTTCACATCTAGGGTCCAATTAACAGTGTCATCATTTTTACCTTGTGAATTTTCTCTTACTAGTAGATCTTTTTACCATTACTAATATTCTCCTAGTCACTAACTTACAGTGTCCCATCCGGAATGCTGTGTACATGGCAACTGCAGCTTGCCACACTGGAACAGTGCCATCTTTACATAATATTGAAAACAACACTTATTTCCCCCCTCCTCCCTGCCCCACCCAGTTATTAGGCACTGAATAATGTAAAGAAAACCAGGATGACAACATACAAACTTCAAAGGGCTCTTGCATCATTTTCTAAATCACTTGGGTGCCAGCATTTAATTTTTATCCCACAACTACCAAACTTCCTTCACATAATGCTCTTCCTTTACTGATGGTCTGGGCAGCACTACAGAGGGGTGATCAGAGAACCAGGCTCTCCAAGATCATGCAGTGCATGCACAGGACAAAATGATGGTCCCAGCTCTCAAAAGTTTACAGGACAAGTTCACACGAGGCTTGGATTCATATCTTGGGCAAGACAGACCCCCATACAGAAGCTTATGCCTGAAAGTATCAACTTTCTAAAGCTAAAGGCTAAAACACGAATGCGAGTTTAAGTCACAGACATAAAAAAATGGTGTCAAAAGAACAGGCTAGGAGAACTGATTAAAGCTGTATTTGTGGAGCATATGAAAAGCAAAGAAAGCACTTATGCTGCCCATTTGGTTTGAGCCAAAAGCCAATATCCCACTTCCAAAAATGGTTACTAGTGGATATGTAGAAAAAGGAAGAGTAAGATAAACTTTTTTTGTACAAAAGTGAGTGCAGTTCTTGTACAGAAGAAGATAAATACTGTGAAAGGACAGCTAGGATAAGAACCCTATCTGTAAAAATCAGCAGGGAAAAACATGTCCTGCTAGATAGAAGCTGCAAAGTACAGATGAAGTCTGAATACGGGAACCTACAGATGCCCCAGCAAAGGTGACATTCAGCTTTGTGTCCCTTTAGTTGTGCCCTGTGATAGAGAACATAATGGAAGAATGGTTTTAGGGAAAATTGGCTCAGTAGCCGTAGATTCCAAGAGAACGCATCAATTAAATTAAAGGGGTCTGTTAGCCAGTTGTCTCAGTCAGAATCTTCTGTGATTCCTCAAAGGAAAACCAGAAAGAAGCAAAGGGAATCCCTCATGGGGAGTGGAAATCACAACAGAGCAGATCATAGGCTAGAAGGGAGGGAGGCAGTCAAAAGGGGCACAGAATGAGCAGCAGGCAATAGGAAGCACAAGTGAGATCCTGTAAGGAGTCCTTAGAGTGAGGGTCACTAAAACCATGGGAAGAGTGGCAGGAGTCTCAAGGCCAGTTATACTCATCCAGCAGGTCAGTGGCTGAGGTCAGCCACTGGGAAGGGAAGTGGCAAGGCAACAAAGGAGGGAAAGAAAGGGAACTAGGAAAATAAAGATTATTAATGAATGAAACAAAACCTGGTTTTCCTTAAAAATAATCAAAGGCTGATGAGAATAATAAAAAGGGGAAAATATCTAAAGACCATCTGACCTAATTTTGTTTAAAGACATATCAGCAAGCACTGATCATACAACAAGTGATTCATTAGGGCAGTATGAAGTACAGGTACCATGACTTTCATGTGAACATAGCCCATGAACTGCACTGCAGGATGGTTTTTCCACACTGCTTCAGCTTCTCTGATCAAATTAATTTTGATCTTCTCCAGCACAGTTGTAAATGAGCAGGTGAACTTTTCTCTTTTTCAAGGACAGTTTATAAAAGTGACCTGAGCGGAGACCATGTAAGGATTTCCAACTTTTCTGTGGATTTCAGAGCCTAAGGGCTTCACTTTGGCAGCTTATTATTTGCCTGCAAAGGCACCTGCCTCTCTCTGTGAGAAACATTCTCCCTAACCCTTAGCTGGTCTCCTGCTAGTTTTCATTACTTTGCAAATAATTAGATGAAAATTTAGGAAATTAGATTATAGTTTAGCATTTCAGTCCAAATCAGTGCTTGCAGGCCCCCAAACTAGTTAGACAACCTTTGTTCTTTTTGACACAAATGAGTAGAGGCCAACATTTATTGAGGGCTTTGTGTTTTTACAGCTTTCCTACATTTGAAGTGCTGAGCCAGGCAGGAACACGTTTTCTGTCACTTGATTAAGAGGGGAAAAAGAAAGGACTTGAACTACTGCAGCACAGCTATAACAGACTCTCTTGCTGATGGAGTTCTCAGTTCTGCTCCATTTTGACTCCCTTTCACAGATAAAGCTTCCCACTGCTGCTGTTGCTACTATCAAATTCATATACCAACCCAAATGCTCCATCTCACAGCATGAAAGCTGAGTGCAATGATTCTCTGGCTTGGTGCCTCTGAAAATAACTCCACTGCACTGGTTAAAATAATCATGAAGGAGGAAGCAGAAATGAAAATTAACAGCACAAACACTTCCAATTTTTCTTTGGAAGTCTGTGAGTTTATCAAAAAAGCTTACTTAACTCCTGTATAGGAGAGAAGGGTAAGATTTTGTGCTTGCATAAAAACTTTTATAATCTATCTGTATAGATATGCCCCATTAAAAAGGAGGAAAATACACTTTACTATGCAATCATTTGTGGTTCAGCTCAGCAACCTGACACACTGGCAGTGTAAGTGTGGCGAGCCCTCGCTGTTCTGTTTGTTGAGTCTGTCCTACTTGCAGCTCAACACCTCACTTCTGTGATCTAGAGAATACCTCTGTTTGGATATGAATTCACAAGGACCTTATTACTCACCTGTGAAGAAAAGACTTGTTATGAGACACCACTTAATATATATGCAAAAAAAAAAAATCAAATGTTCTGTAACTGTAAATAGGACCAAAAGAGAGAAACTGCAGTGCAGAAACCCTTTACATACAAACTTCAAGGGCCCTGAATGCAGCCCCCAGGGATGACTGGCACAGCTGCAGGGCATCCTGGGTGCTCCCAAGGGACAGTGACCTGACCCAGGAGCTGCTTGCAGGAAACTGGCAACCCAGGGATGACTGCCTGGTCCCAGCCCTGGGTGCCAGCCTGTCCCCAGCCCCATGGGAAAAGCCCTGAACACGACTGTAAAACTGTGCAAGTGCAACATCTGGATTTACAGCAAAACTAGATTTTATCCACAAGTTTCCTTGCAAAACTGGAGATTATTAGTCTCATACTTAAAGGTGATTTTTAACACCAGAGCTTTCAGCAGGCTATCAAGTAGATCTGTTTTCTTGCACACCCTCTGAGAGCCCTATTAGGCCCTTCTGCTCTGCAGCCTGTGCTCTTTACTACATGCTGAGCTTCTTGTTTTAGTGAGCAGTTTTTTCAGCAGTTTTACTACTGAAAAATATGGAAGGCCTGTCATGCTGCTTTGTCACTTCATGATCCATTAAATTGCCTTCTCAAACTGAAAGCTGGTCTGTAGGTTTCCTCAACAACCTTCACAAACTAACATGTCACTCAGCTTGTTACAGACAAATATGCAATGGTTACACTTAATACTGGGCTAACAGCAGGTGGGGTAGACTTTGGCTTTAGAAAGGTACTCAGTTAAATTTTATATCCCCAAAAGAAGTGAGAAATTCCTTTCATAGTGAGAGAGAAAACAGATTTCTGGATAATGTTACATAATTTGTTCAGTTATTTGTTTTAAACTGCAATTAAATTATGTATAGAAACTAAAAAGGAACCAACAAGGTAACTGATAAATCAACAAAACAGAGAGATCTTACCTCTGTATTAGCATATTATATTTGGGCAATACACATCTCTCTTTATCTATCTAAAGAGAAGCAGAGAAGGTTTTTATCATAATTCTTAGAGTAACCCTGAAGGGATAGGACCCATAATTGAGACTAATCTCAAGAGGCTTCTGTGGGGCTCCCTTGTATCTATATTTTTGGTTGGAACATGTAATTTTTCCTCCCTTTTTACATTTCACACAGCTGAGTTAAGAGAGAGAAAGGAAAAGGAGGGTTCATTTTGTCATCTCAGGAAAGAGTAAGGCTGATGGGTACATGGTCACTCTGTGTCTGGGGGTGATTGGTAACTCCCAGTACATTGCATTCCTTTTGCTTTGACTTCCTCCCTGGATTGAGGGCTACAGCAGGATGCTGAGGCCAGCCTCAAATTTTGATATGTCCCATTTTCATGAATCAATTCCAGCCTTGTATAAGGTGGCAAAAAAAAAAAACCAACAAAAAAACACTCTTACATGTTAAAGAACAGGTACAGAAGAGAGCAAGGCAGGGATTTATACACCCACCTCACCATGGGGCTGCCCTGGTTTCTTCAGAGACAGCACAGTGGTGGTGCAGGAGGAGCAGGGCTGCCCCCTGGGCTACACAACAACTGCAAGAGCAAAAAGCAGTGGTAGGGCTTCCTTTGGCTCTAACACCCTCTGTGCCCCAACACAGTCACTCCAGCAGCTGTCTCAGGGAGGGCTGACACTTACCCTGCCTAATGGTCACTGCATGCAGATATGCACAATGGCTCTTCCTGCAGGAGCTAATCTTGGGTTGGCTGTGATGGTCATCGAGCTTCTAGCACCATTCTACCTTCATTTCTCAAAGAGAAAAAACCCTTTCATGAGATAAAAACAAAATAGTGAGATGAGGGTATGATAGCTAAACATCTTTAGGTGCTCATTCCTGAAGCAACAAAAAGCAGGCTCTCTCTCCTCTGCCAGGGGAAGAGGAATTCTTCAACAAGATGTACTTTTGGGAGAAATGAGGGTCCAATAGGTCTGCCAGTGATTTTTCCTTAACCCACACAGTATGTTATTATTATCATTCAGTTACCCAAACCCCATTTTCAGTCTGCTTAAAAGGGAAAAATGAAGATTTTAAGTTTGTATGGTATGCAAAGAAGTCATGCATTCAAGCATGTGTAGCAGGACACTCTGTCTAGGCTGGGGTACAACAGCTCAAACTGCCTCATTTACAAGCTGGCAGTGATGGAATGAGCAAAGAGGATTTTTGGTGTTGAAGAATGCTTGCCAAACGATCTAAATTTAGACCCATCATGAGCAAGTGCTAGACAGATGCTTCCTGGCTGAGGCTGGCATCAGTATGGGTGTGCAGGCCCTGAGAGGGGTGTGAGAGCTACAAGTGCAGAGTAGGAGAAACCCAAGAGCTGATAATATCTCTTTCAGCAATAAAGCACATTTTGCTGAGCAGGTGTATTGGGTCTGTCTGAGCTGGAGTTCATTTTCCCTTAGAAGCTCTCACAGTGCTGTGCTTTGCATGGGTAGCTGGAAAGGTGTTGATAACACCCCAGTGTTTGGGTGCTGCTGAGCGGTGCTGGCACAGCATCAGCACTGCCCCTCCACAGAACCCCACCCTCCTCGAGGGGCTGGGGGTGGGCAGGATCCGGGGAGGGGACACAATTAGGAGAGCTGACCCAAATTAACCAAAGGGGTTTTCCACACCAGAGGGCGTCAGCTCAGATATAAAAGGAGGAGGAACAGGGTGAGTGGCTTTTGCTCTTTACAGTGTTTGCCTTCTGGAGCAACCACTCCACCTGCTGAAGCCCTGATTCCCAGGAAATGGCTGAACATTTCTTGCAAATGGAAAGTAAACTTTTTTTTTTCTTTGCTTATGCACTCCCATACTTTCACTTTTGTAAACTGCCTTATCTATGAGTTGTTTTCCATCCTATTCTCTCTCCCCAGTCCAGCTGGAAAGAGAAGTGGTGGAGTGGCTTGATGACCTGGCACCAAGCCAAAGTCAGCCCACCACAGTGAGCACAACAACACATAATTGTATATGATTGACAGTCAATCATTTTATACTATAAAAGACCAGTCCAACTTTTTCACAGAGGGGATTTCTAGCATATCTCCCTAAGGTGTGTGAAGATCCTTCTCTTGCATGGCAATGCCCCTCAAGGACACCCCTCAAGGCTGCATGAAAGTGATTGCCCTTGGCCATTAGTATGGGTGAGTAACATCAATACATATTTGATAAGCTAGCTCTGATATTATTGATTTAACAAGAAGTACACTATATTTTTAATTTTATTGTGTAGTAAATAATTCCAATTAAAGCCTTTTGTCTTTTTGACCTTTCGTCCTTTTCCATTTTCCCTTTTTCAATTTTTGCCTTTTTACCCAATCATTAACAATTTTTAAAAAATGGTTCATTTTATTACTATTGAATATCTGTTTTGCCATCCTAAATCCTGCAGGACAAACTCGGATAAAGGTTCTATTTCACCTATACAATTCTTTAGATGTAAACTAATGACCAAGTCTGGGGGCAGGACTGGATCCAGCTGCACCTCAACTCCTCTCTGGGATGGAGTTTAGAAAACATGATGATACATCCTGCACCTTGTGACTCAGCAAGAGGGTCTCCCTGATAAACTCTCCCCGAAGTTCCCATTTGGTTGTGCAACAGCACCCAGTGTAAAGGCTGGGGGGAGCTGTTGTCCCAGCTCTGAAATGGTTTTACAGATGTCAAGAAGGGTGGAATGGGGGATTGCCAGTTCTGGAGAATTGCTGGGTTTTCCAAATAACCTGCAGAGCCTCCAAGCCTCCAAATCTTCCTCTCTTTCATGGCACCAAAAAAAATGAAATATAAGCACAAATTACAGCACTGTGGGCCCTGGGTTTCCAAATCCCCAGAAGTGGGGATTAAATGAAATGTTTGCATCTTCTCCGCAGAGACAGGAGACATAGCCCAACTGATTTTGGACACCTGACTGAGTTATACAGGCTATGGCCATGAACCATGTCACCCAATTCCTAAAACTGGCTCTTTCCTCTTGGGCCATCTGAATCCCAAACTGTCTGACACAGATACAGGAGACTGTTTACAGGGCAGATTGTAACTCTTACTTCAGGTCTTAGGAAAATTCAGAGTGGCTACTTGTCATTAGAAGACATTAATTAAATCTCTTTGGTTTAATAAAAAAAAAAAATCAGAATGTGTTACTTTTCTCCTTTGCCAATCCCAGATTGTTTACCTTGGTGTTTCTGGTAACTGGCTTTTGCCAAGTGTTCTTTCCCCCACACATTATGGAGCAGAGAGAGGTAATGCTCTTCAGACACTCATGCCACTCTGCCTGCCTTCCTTCCTGTCCGTGTGAAGGTTGTGTTTTTAAAGCCAACACTGAGCACACAGGCTTCCCAACACAACCCTAACCAGAAAGGCTGGAAATGCACAATACTTCCTATAGGAGCCTTGACTCCCACCCCAATAAACAGAGAAAGGGAAAGCATGTGTCACCTGCATTCACTCTGAAGTTGCCTTAGATTATCTCATGAGTGCCCAGTGCCTTCTGGTGAATAACACCACAGCTGCACTTCAGGAGCTCGGGTTGGTTGTCAGGTTAGTTTTGCTTAAGGCTGCCTCCACCAGTCTCCAGTCTTTTTGCATTTTCATGTTTAAGATTGGATTTCAAAAAACCCCATGAAGACAAGAGGTAGGCTCGTGATCAAAGCTGGATGTTAATAACCACAAAGCAAACTATTGTTTCAGTGAAAAGCAGTGTTCTCAAAGCATAATGTATTAAACCCAAGTATGACAACAAAGCTTTCTCTGTTCCTCTAGTATCAGTTCTGAAAGCTGTCTGCAGTCTCTAGATGGCACTGTGACTCTTTATAATGATTAATCTAAAATGACCAACCCTTGTAAAATAGTGCATTGCCAGTTGAGTAAGAAGTCACAGCTGCCAAGAGATTATCTTCCATCCTTTATATATCAGACATGTAATAATAGCTGGTCTTATAGTGCCTCTTTACTTCTTTGGTCACAGCACAAGCTTGTGCTACATAAAATACCTCCCTCAGTGTGTTCACAGTTCATACCACACATACAGCCAGCTGGTGCTGTTTTACTCATCTGTTCTTTCTTAAGTAATCTGAATTATCCAATTAGAGATTCCTTTCCCTACCATTCAGCCCCTCTACTCTGGATGTAGCTGTAGTCAGGTTGTTATGTCTGATTAGAAGCACATAACTGAAGGGTTCATCAGCTGTTCACAATTGCAGGGTATCAGTGTGATCAATCAGTGCTAGTGCATTTACTGCTAACATTCATGTTATTAAAGGCATGGAGAGATATATTATCCAAAGTCTAAATCAATAGAGATAATATTTTTTTTCCTGCTTTCAGACTGGAAATGAATCTAGTTAAAAAGTTTTCAAACATAAATCAACTTTCCAATCTTCATTGCTACTCAGAATAGCCACTTGCAGAAACACAGGTGTGGGTGGTGGGGGACGAACAAACCAAAAGCAGGTTCAAGATCACAGGGATCTTTTGTATTATCAGGGACTGGCGTTTGGTCACCTCCTGATTCATAATGATAAAAGCCTCTAACATTATTTCCTTAATGGAAAGCAGCATGATAGCTGTCATGATGAAAGATCAGGCTTAACATTTTGTATGAGCATTCTGTGTATTTGGGCTGCAGCTGGATATTGTCTCTAAGAGCACTACAGAACTAGGATGAGAGAAGAACAGAGTTTTCACAAAGAAGCTTAATCTGTTGCAACCCACTGAGAAGTCCAGTGCATTGTACAGTCCTTTCTTATTTGTAACAAATACTTTAAAATAGTGCTATATGTTATCATGATGTGACCACACTATGTTTCAAAAGGAGATATAAATAAATGTTATAATGAAGGCACAAGAGTTGGAACAAAGTTATCAAGTGAAAATGACAGAATTCTTTGTGGTCACATACCAAAGAGGCCTACTCTGTTTTATCCTTACCCCTGGGATGCAAAGATATGCATCTTTCCTAAACTCAAGTCAAATGTTTCAGATTGGCATGAAGATGATTTCACTGCTATAAACACAAGGAGGAGCCTAAGCCAAGGCCAGAAGGCCTAAGACAGTAATTTGGTTCAGTTTCTGCCCTACTGAGTAAATGCAGACTGTATTCAGACTAGGTGTTGGTGATTTCTTAGCACAGCCATCAACAAAGATGGCAAGAGGACTGGGAGAAATAATGATCACCACTGAATTCCATTAAGTCGTAGACAAACCTCTCCATGTATCAAATTTCTTTATAATGTCCATCAGGGACCAGAGAGCATTATGGTTGTAAGAATAATCCACACAAATACTGCCAATAAGTAATGCTGGCTCATAATTTTGTGTCTCTGGGAAAATGAGACACAACTACAAGATGTAATTAGTAAATTCTTGAATAGATGAAGTGAGGAAACTTTTTAGCTTTAAGTTGGTTTTCAAGTGCTACATTTAATTTTTCCAATATCCCTAATGTTCCTCCAAGATTAGTTGCCTGTTTTGGACAATTTTCATAGCAACAAGGAACTTTACCAGAACAGCTAAGCAGTGCCCTGCCCTCAGAAGTGGGCTTGAGCATTCCCTGAAGCAAACTCATGTTACCTGGTGCCACTGCAAGGTGGGAGAGGCACGATCGCCATTTGGGATCCCGTTCTGCAGGATGAAAATGATCAGGCTCCAGTTGCTGCTGGTGCAGTGTGTACATCTGGCAGGCTTGGACTGTGGCCCCGGACAGCCTGGAGAGGAATGTTGTACATCAACAAGAGTATTTTGTTGTCTTTGTGTAAATATGCTGCTGTACAAGCAGCAGCATGGTGGAAACAGCAACTACAACTGACTGAGTTCTGCAGATCACAAATCCTCTCCAACAACTAGGCACCATGTGCACTTCAGCTGTCATAGGGCTTATGGAAATGGATGGACCAAGGCAGGTATAGAATTACAGCAATAAATCAGTTTTTACCTGCTTCTTGCCTCAGTGTCAATGAGACTGTGTTCTGACCTACATTTAGCTAGAAATTTGAACTAAATGAGAAGGTAATCTGAATTAATCTAGTTTCTGTTTTGCAAAATGAATACCACATTTTTACTGCCCACGTCCAGAGAAGAACCAAAGTGAAAGCAGTTTTAGTTAATGAAACAGCTGTTGCATTTTTTTGATTCTATCTCCCATTCTCCACATCTTCATTCAAACACAAGAAAAAAGCACCTGATGTTGTATCTTACAGTAAATATGGCACTTCAATAATTTTGCATCTCTTTTGTCAATTTATACTGTGCTCCTTGGAAATCTGAAGATCTATTTGTTTTATTCATACCAGAAAGCTACAACAGATGACTTGCCAGTAAAGTCTACCTGCTTCTGGTTCTCAAATGCCATTTACTTACAGATTTAATGCCATTTTAACATGATGTCCTGATTCCAGAACACCAACTCATATCTGTCTTCTTGCTACATTACAGAAAACAAAACCCAAGCTTGTTCTATGCCAAAATGAGAGGTATATTTTATCTAGGGAACAGAAGTAACATTTAAAGACAATTCACAAATCTGGCTTCCAAATCAATGGAAAACATAAAATGTCATTATGAAAGATAAAAGTGGTTTTGAGGAAGATTTAAAGGGGGGGGGAAGTCTTATTTCTTATGCATTTGTGCCATGAAGTTCCACTTTTGATTGCAACCCACTTGTTTAGGAGGTACAGATTTTGATTCAAAACCTCTTATTTAAAGGGTTCAGATTATAATTCTTTCATGATTTTGACTGAAAAAAACCCAACATAAACTCTTTTGTTTCAACTCAAATATTTGAAAAGATTTTTTTTTTTTTCACGGTTTGGGATTAGAATATTTCAGAACTTTGCTCAGAGAAGAAATAATGATTTAACCATTGCCCCACTTCACAGTAAAATATATCAGCTTCTAGCCAATTTTCCTACTGGAAATTCAACTTTTTAAATGTCCTGATTTGCACTGTGATTTTCTTTTTTCTTTTTCTTTGCATCTGCCTCATCACACACCCCAAACACAGAGAAAAGGAAACAGTTCAACACCTTTTTGAGAAGCTTCTCTAATATCTGCCCGATGTTATAAATCCCTACTTACACTTTAACTGTCCTGGAAAAGTTACATAGGCTTTCCTCCTGCAAAATGAGACTGGGAGTTTACACAGAGAGCAGCCTTTGTGTACCAGTTGGGATAATTTGGATAGGGGTACAGTAATCCCTCCAGCTGACAGCAGAGCATTGGCAATGTTTGCCCAAGCCATCTGATTAAGCACTCCCATGCTCCTGAATAGGGAGCCTGAATATTTTCCTCCTTTTTCTGACTGTTAAGTTTCAAATAATTTAGATTTGTTACAACAGAATATTTGTTATTAATTCAGCTGTTAATTTATTTCCCTGAGGGAAAAATCTGCATTTTATTCTATTTTGTCAGGAAACTCTTCTGTGTAGGACCAGACTGTGTAAAACTTCTAGAACCAAGGCACTTAGTACAAGCCTTCAGCATTTTAACTCAAAATTTCCCTGGGGCTTCCCTTGGCTTTTATTTGAATCTCACTTTTCCTTTCTTTGCTTATGATATGAAGGGATTAGTTGAGTGCAAGTAATTACTGCCAGTCAACAGTTTCACTTGTAGTTCCAGCCTATTTGCTGTGCCCCAAGAGTCTCAGCAATTATTCTTGGTTCTTTTTCTGTCCATGTGTATCCTTGTTTATCTGTAAGAGGTTCTGTACAAGCACAAATCTTGATGAATGTCACTGAATAACCAATGCCTTTTGCTCCACCTCCTTCTGTTCCCTTGTTATTCAAACGCTTTTGACACATTTTGTGTCTTATGCTTTGTTTTACAATCTTTTTAAATCTCTATTGCAGGTGTTCACAGAAAAAACAAGGCTCACCTTTGTTTGTTTACTTTCTTAATATAGATTTTCCACTTATTCATTTGAGAGTAAACACAACAAAACACCCAAGCCATTAGCATAGTGATGTTTCTCACATGACAGAGTTAAAGGGGATTAGAATGTGCTTGTGCAAGTCCAGCTTTTTGAAACTGGAGCTCTGCTCTTCAGTATCACTTGAAATAGTTGTGGTAACATCTTTTTTTATTAGCTGGTTGCCAATAGCTGTCTTAGTGCTCTCTGGCCTTTTGTTGCTTAAATGTGCTTTTTAGTGTTGCTGTACAGCAAGCGAGGTTTCATTTGGTGTCAGCCCCTTTGCGCTTTGGTATTTCAGCTGTGAACCTTGGTCTGCTGAAGGCCACGTCCAGGTGACACAGGCTGACCCAGAGCTCAGTGTGGCTCTTGCTCCCTGCACTGAATGTGTGTGCTCCTGGCTGGCCACTAGAGCCCTGCCTGCTTTCTGCTGGAGGCCAACACTAGCAGGAGCAGTAATCACATCCCAGGTGTAGGATATGACTACTTTGCACTCTGATATAGAAGCATAAATATGTATCATAAATATGTGTAAAGGATGTTTATTAGTTCCTGACCTTTACCTCAAGACTTCAGAAACATAAGGGAATCCTGCTTGATCAAATATTATATCCTGCTCTTAAAGAGGGAATAGTCAAAAAGTTTTTTCTGATTCTGTACTGCTGTGTGAAATACTGCTGAAGTAGCAGCCAGATACTGCTTTGTTTCTGGGCTGTTGCTTCAAATCATTTCGAGAAAATATCAGCTTTGGTTGTATCAAGAAATAGAGGAAGGGTCTTGTGATTGCCAAATTTGTCAATCTGTAATTTAGGCATGAGATCTCTGCCAATACAGACATCCAGCCATAATGCTAGTCACTGCTAAATGGAAAGGGAAATTAAATTTTCCTTTTATTCCACTGCAAGTCAGGAGGTGATCTGTGGTATTAAAATAATGGTGCAAACTTGCATAAATTAAAGGACTCAAGCCCTAAAACATTTGTTCTCAGTAATTTTCTGCTGTTGCAAGGTAATTATCATTTTACATTTAACAACTTTCATAATTTTAAGCCTATTGTAGATGGCTACAATTGAGTGCCACTTATATACTAGGCAATCCTGTACGTTTTCTATTACTTAATTATAAATCTTTATTTCTGAAGAATATTTACTGTGGAGTCAAAGTATAGAAACTGTAGAATAGTATTGTTTCCAATTGCAGTAAGGGCAAAAACCAAAGGCTCTGTTTAAATGGACTACTCACATTGCAGCATATTCTGAGTGTGTTGCACAGGGTGTTCAGGGGGAAAACCAATTTTTTTTTTGTGCAGAAACAGCTTCTGTCTCAGGTTTCAAACCAAGCTCTGTTTTGTATGAAGAATCTCTTTTGAGCAATCACAGTATTTCCTTGGAGATATGAAAAATTATGCATCAAACTGAGGATGCTGGCTAGAAAAGCTAAAATGCTATTCTTAAACCATTTTGAGCAAATTATTTAGTGCTCATATTGCTTTGTAGGCAGAGGATTCAACAGCACATAACTGAAAATAAGAAGCTGAAATTAGGAATCTTTCTTATTTCTCAAGCTAAGCACTATTGCCCATTTTAAAGTGACTTCTTTCTATGGTTCATAATGCCTTTGACCTCTGTACCCATACCCAGCCTTTTAGATATGTTCTTTGTACTTAGAGTCAGACTACCACACATAACCTTGGCTTGTGAAACCAAGGTCAAAATAATTCCATCTGTCAGTCCTGAATTCCATAAATGATACCACCCTTGTGCTCTGAGGCAAAGAAAAAGCATTCAGGCAGTGTTGCTGGTTAATGAATTCAGCCCTTATGTGTGTTACACAAGGGTCATCTTGCCATACACCATTCAGGCAAAATAGTGATTGGAAGAACAGGCAGAGCTTCTTCGTGGAAATTTCTCTGACAAGCTTGGGGCACAAAGCCGGTGCTTTTCAGATTTCCTCTTTATGTTTAGTGTTTTAGCATGACACTTTCCTAACAGTCCTGTTCTGCCAACTTCAAAAATGTATTCCCTACTGCTGTCCTAACCTTTGCCCAGAATGACTTCATAGGCTGACCATGATTATGTGCTCTATATCAGTAAGGAAGAATTGGGACTTTCCGGTCCAATATGCACCATTTGCTCTTCATGTGGCCTGTCAGGCTGCAGACAAACACTGACTCCAGAAAGAAATTCTAGTTCAGATAGCACAAAACAGAGAAATATGGCAGAAAAGCATTTCTACAATCACACAATAGTTAAGGGTTGTCAAGACCTTTATACAACTTACCCTTGATTTTTATTAAAACATGTTCAATTATAGCACAAAAAAAAAAAAAAAAAAAAATAAAACCCACCAAAAAAAAAACCAGCTTGATGTTGGGAATCTGCTAAGAGAAGGCAAGCTGTTACATGTCCAAGCATGGCTTGGAATGGTCCCCTGTTTTTGGTTGTGGAATGGAAGTGCTAAGCCATCATCTTTTTAGCACCATTCAGGATCAGACCTGTTTTGCTTGTGCTTCATATCTATGTATTGGTTGAAGGAAGAGCTTGGTGACAGAGATAGTGGGCAGCCCTTTGCATCAGAAAGAGCTCCCTAACAGTTTAACTCTGCATTGCACTACGTCATTCTCCTTAAGCACACAGATCCTGCTCACACAGTTTATATATCAGACTAATTGCTTGAGCTTGATTTGGCATAGGTAAACCCAATAGTAAAATGTCCTCAATAAATCAGGACCATTTGGACTCTTTATTCCCTGTTTTGGGACTCCCTTTAATGGAACAACCATTACAATCGTTGACAAATCTCAGAGGATTAAGCCTTCAAAGAGTCTATCATGAAGCTAAGTCAGCTCAGAGTTGGGCTACAGAAGTAAAACATTACCCAACACTTAGAATGAAAACTTTTTTCAACTCAGAGTTTAAAACTTCTTTTCCAAGGAGGAAAAAGAGGTCCAAAAGAGACAACAAACAGCGTTAATGAAGCTGGAGCTTATATCTCTTACCTGCAATTTTTTTTGTTACCAATCCCCTTTGTCTTTGTTTTGGAAGACAGGTGTCTGCTAAAGAAGGCAGAAGCCTCCCCTGAAATGGAAAATGTAAAACCCCTTCCTTCTGAATTGTTATAAATTTGGAAATAAGGGTGGGCTCTCAGGCAAAGATATAGGAGAAGGGATAGCAGTTCTTCATTAGAGAAGAAAAAAAAAACAAAACAAAACAACAACAAACCAGTGCAGTAAATCAAAACACTGACAGAGTCCAGATACAACCTGACACCCTGTTGGTCAGGGTGTTGGTAGCAGTCCAGTTGGAATTGTGGCTGCAGTCCTGGAGTGGCAGGTGTGGTTCTGTTGAAGCAGTGATCTCATAGAAAAAGGGTGAAGCCTTCCTCTGAAGATCCAGTGGAAGAAGCAGCTGTCTCCTTTGGGAATCCAGTGGAAAAGCTGTGCAGATGTCTTCAAAACTTCAGACTATATTTTGTTGAGGAGTGCTTGGCTCCTCCCTCTGGGCGGAGTATCTCACAACAGGAGGCTTATAGTTCTTCACAACTTCTTATAGTTCTTCTTCAGTCAGGCAGTGACATTCAATAACTCATTGTCAGCAGATACCTCCCCGGAGGGAGGGCTGTTTGTGGAAGAGATAAGGAAAACTGCCCACCCAAGAGGAGATAACTGCTAAACAGATGCAAATAGAATGCATATTGCCTTGAAATCTAGGACACCCCTGTAAATTCAAGCCTCTAAATTTTCAGAAGGAACTGCTTCCAATAAATAAACAGTGGCTGGGATGAATGAGGATTAGATGATTTGCACTTGTGAGTTCTTCTCTTCTTAACCCCTTGTATTGGTTGCAAAAGGTTGTTGCTGCAAAAGGTTGGGGAGATTTCTGTGTCTTTAACACACCAGTATTCCCTCAGCATCCCCCTTTGGACCATGCAGTGTCCTTACTGCAGCCGTGCTGATGGTCCCATTGCAAGGGTCTTGCTGACAGACAGCCCTTCTGGATTGCTAAAACCTGGAAGCAAATGAGAGAAGCTCTGTTGGCTGCTGGCTGAGCCCTTGAATTAAAAAAAAAAACACAAGCAAAGAATCAGAGCATGGCCTTTGGTTACAGGCTAGGCCATGGAAAGTTGTTCCAACATGAAGGACAGATCTGCTAGGTGAGTTGTGATCAAGTCGGAGAGGTTCACAAACAACTAAAACCGTGACCATTATAATACTGATGTTTCCTTACCCCAAGAAACATCAACTACAGCTCACTGAAGTTTATCACCCTAGTGCAAACATTTTTAAAATACAGATTTTGATCAGTAATTTTCATTGCCTGCAGCTCTAACCTTCAACATCAGAATAAATGGTAATCCTTGAGAGATGGATTTGCTGATGCAGCTGGCTCATTCTATGTCTAAATGAAACATGATCTCCCTAAGGTTAAAGGTTGTTCTAAAATTATTTGCCTAAAGATTGATGGTATCCATGGGCTTATTTCATTATTTCATTACTTATTTTCTTAAGTTTCCCCATCTCTGCCATCTCTTACCAGCCTCTCTTAGAATGGTGTAGCTTTACATTGCATCTGTGGTTAGCACTTCATTTTTCCACTGAGAATCCCTGCATAAGCAACTGAAAAATTTGTGTACTTTCTGCATAACCAACAGATTAATAGAAAAAAAAGCCAAGTTACACTTTGTGTTTATATGGGAGGTGCTATTTTTCTAACTTGGCAGCCACGTTAAACAATGTATTCACAATCTGGTTTTGAATTGTACTTTTTGTAACTAAAACTCATTGGAAAAACTTGCATGTCAAGTGTGAAGGTATGGGACTGATATACTTGCTACAAATACATTTTTTTTCCCTGTTGTCACTGTCTGAACTTTGATCATTATTATGTTGACTCTAATAAACAAATATATTTAGTGCTTTTTATATATTACTAATGGACAGGGGCCAACTTAACTTGCATTCTTTTCTTCTTAAGCTTATTTGGGTGTTTCCTTCAGTGAAAGAGCAGATTTTCAGGATTATTAAATTTGTTTATTTATTAATAGCAGTCATTAGGCTAGTTGAATATTCCTGTTCAATGTGTTATATTTAAACTTTGAGAACAATAGACTAAAAATATTTGATTTTTCATGGGATCTGTCATATAAAAATAATATTAGAGCTAAACAACATTTAAAAAAACAAAACCAAACCAAACCCAAAACCTGACACAGAAGTTAATTAAAAAGATTTGCCTAATGTGCTGTCTGAAAACTCTTTCCCCTTCCACTTTTTAAAGGAAGAGAATAATTTTGGAAGGAAGGAAAGATTTTGCTATGAATTACATGCATGTCAAGAATAAAAAATCTAGAAGTAAACTTTTCTGAATAAAAAAAAGGACAAAATGAGTTCTTTAAGAGAAGTTCACTGATTAGTAGTGACATGCTAACAGAAAAAATCCAGCAAGATGTAGGTGGGGTGAGGTGGTGGTATCTTCATTTGGGTAACAGTGATCCAGCTCTCAAGAAAGTGGTCCAAATGTGATCATACACATACATTTATTTAAAATAACTGTTTATGTTGTCAACACTAGCTGGATTTCTGTGTGTAGAAGTTTTTCCTTTGAAATTTATCTTCTCAGCATTCAAGACTGAGAATTTAACTACTTAGTTGCATTGCACTGTTCTGTACATTAACACTGCTGTTAAGTAAATATTTATAGCCTGGGAGGAAGGCTCCTAACTAACTGTGATTGTATGTAACTAGTAACTTTGGTGGTTTCTGAAGAGTAAAGCAGTGCTTGACAGTGACACATCAGTGTTTCTCTCTGGCAAGTTCTGTTATTTTATTTGCAGTAAACAGGTTCTTGACAGCTGAGAATTGCTCTGAATGTAATCCAGTTGAGTGTTCAAATGCATCCTTGCCTTTAACTATGCAAATATCCCTGCTGAGTTCAATAGATGCATATAAGACAAAATATATGCTGCTCAGTGCTTTGGTGAATCATGACCAGAATGCACAAAACCTGCAGGATTGCATCACATAGGGCTTATTTTCATTGTCCTTGGTACTCACATTGATATTTATGGGGATATCACTTTTAATGCTAATACAGGCTGGAAAGCATAACAGCTTGGTCTATGAAAGAAAGCAATTTAAAGTTTCAGAGTGTATACTGCATGTTTGACACTAGGAATCATACCTAGGCAAAGTGGGATTTTACAGGTAAGAACAAGAATCCCAGACAGAAAATTACTTTTAAATGCACAAGGATACTCCACTTTGCAATTGGAACCTGTTTTGTTCTTCTTTTGGTGATCTTTACAGAATTAGCATAGTTAGTGAACTTCTTTTATTTGACAAAAAAAAAAGGCAGCCATTTGTTTGATAAGAGCATCTATTACAGGTCTTACATGGTTATAGAACTTTGAAGGAATTAAGTTCACTATTGAGTTAAAAATATAGACTCTTTCTTCTGCTAGTACTCACAACTTAAAATCCATGAAGAATTCCATAGTGGATAGGAACCCGCTAAAGTCGTGACAAAAATAGCCAGTGACTCAAACTGAAAAGGATTTTAGGCTTTTGTCACATAAAAAACACATAGACGTAAAAGCAAGACCTTGACATAGCCATGCTCATCCATCCCCTTTTCCATAGCTGGAACAAACACATTCCCCACAAACAGCCTATCTCTGGATCCATGAGTTTCAATAAATAGCAAGTCAATCCCCATGGCTACAATCTAGGATGGGAAGTATTTTTTATGGCTCTACTTGGAAGACAAAAACATAATTACAGCTACCTCACTGATGTGAAATGTTTTCACATGTGCAATTTGCAGAGCCATTTCTATTGGCACCAGGGAACCAGGATATACTTTTGTAGTCAATTGTAGGATAACAACAGCCTTCAGAAATTCTGCAAAATTAAAGGAGAGGTTTGTTTGGTTCAGGCTATCCCTCAATTTTCCAATACCTTTTTCATCCCTTACATACTCCGAGGACCTCTACTGCTTACACATTACCTTTCCTTTTCTCTTCTGGGCTTTTGCAGGACTGCAGTAGAGAAATTTATCTGTTGGGACAGGTGGGAAGAGGCTGAGCAAGATTTAGGCAGGAAAGACTAGAGGTGAAATTAGAGGAGGGATAAATCAGACTTTTCTTCTCTGCAGCTTTCATAGAGCTACCCCAAACCCCTCAAACAGCCCAGTCTACTTATATTTTAGAACTTCCTTTCAGCCACAGGTAACATAACTAAAAAATCTAAAATCATCTCCCATTATATCATCTATTCAGAGATTCTGCTGTATGAGGTACAGCAGGGTGGAACTTTGGTGTTTGTTAGCACCTGGAGTGAGCAGAGAACTATTCTGAATTTCAGTTTCTATCTCTAGAACATCGATGCCGGCTCTTCCCTGTATCATAAGAACTTCATGCCTATATATGCACTTTTACACCCAGATACTGCAGTGAAAACAGACCACAGATAGACCTTGTTACGTGTAAAACTGTAGTACTTGGGGGGTAACCTGCTTCCTTCATGGACTGCAAGCTCTCCTTTTGACTCAATCTGAGTAGCAGCTGCTGGCAGGTCCCTGAACCATCTCCATCAATGTGGAACACCGAGGCTCCTCCTGAGAAGCTCAGCTGCCTGCTGCAGGCAGGCAGTGCTCTAAGTCCATACCAGATTGCTCCTCCATCTCCTTGATTTGGTGAAACGTGGGATGCATTAGTCTTCAACTGATTATGTCTCACTTGCTCCTACCTCCTCCACACCCCCAAATTGTCTTTCTACTTAATATGCATATGAAATTACAGTGAATTTATTTCATCTGAATTTGAAACAATCTCTGCATTAGCTTTGATTTCTTAAAACCCTCCATTTTCAACTACATCTTTTATGACCCAAATCTGAGTCTGAGTCTCTGGGTTTTTTTTTTCTTTTGTAATAGGAAAGACTGGTATTTCTTTGTAAAAACAGTTGCAATAATGATACATTTATATTCTGAGGATGAAGCACATTTAAACTTCCAGAATTCCTGCACACCTGTATTTGTCCCAATTATGCAAAAAAGCTCATGTTCTTAATCAGACATTCAGTTTTGTAATAGAAATCTCTAATTTGCAACACTTCAGTACTTTCACATGCCAAAACAAGACTTCTTGTTTTCTTTAGAGTCCATTTAATCAACTTGGCTTTTGGTCTGTCTGCCTCTGAAGTTGAGTGTAAGAGTGCCTCTTTCAGGTCACAGCTTGTGGTTTTGCTTCGTGAACCTCCAGCTATTTCAAAAAGCCTTAAAAACTGGTGAGATTTTTGATCATTTTCATACATATTTTATAGACTGTTGAACTGCTACCCCTTCCCATCTGCTATTTACTTTCTTCTAGTTCAGGTGAGCATTGTTATTCCATGTAGGACTAACACAGTGCGATGGAGGAATCCAAACATCAGAAATAATCAAAGTAAATGGTTTACTTATTACCAGTGGGATGCAGATTCCTCCTCACCATCTGTGAAAATAGTGGCTTTTTTTTCCAGGATGTTTGTAAGAGAAAATGTGCAGTTTTATGGGTCACAGGAAATGTTAATCAGCCCTTGAAACATCAAATATTGGCTGCCTACAGACACAGCACTTCAGTAATTAAAAACTTAGTTTATCAGTTCAAAAGGAGAAGTAGCATCACAAGCAACTTCTACTCTATGACTGCTGCTATGACAGGCCATACTTTTTCTGGGAAGCCATTTTAGAGCTGAAGCAAATAAAAGTAGTTTACCTCTATTTGAATTACTTGTCTCAAATATTTTAAAAATTACATTTACACTGCGTTTTTTTTGTTGGTGGTTGTGGTTTTTTTCCTAAGACCAAGAATAAAACACATTCTGATTTAATCATGAGAATCCAGGAGCTGGATGGGATTCTTGGTCTAGATCTGGAGGTCCTATACTTCAAGCCATTCAGCAAGGAGATTTCTATAAGCCTCAAGTACCTACCAAGGGTATTGTTTCTAGGCCATCAATTCAGTTCTATCATCACATCTAAAATTAAAGGCACAAACTGTTTTCCAAACGTCATATGTGTGAGCTTTTAATTTATGTTGAATGCTTGACTCTATTTCATCAGCTTGTTTTTCAGAGAAAGAAACAGAAGCAGAACCTTCTGTAACACTCCTCATTCATCCACTAAGTAATTTGCAGACATCCTAATAAAGGAGCATGGAAATTTAAACCAGTTAATTGAAAAATACTTGAAAAGTCATTAAAGTGATTTTCACAACCTTATAAATGAAAGGTAATTATAAATTGGAAGTATGACATATATAATTAACTATAATATGATAAAAGTTTATGTTTGCTATTCCATAATGCTTTCAGTCTAATTACTATGCCAAATTTGGGAGAATTGTACTGATTAAAAAGGGAAAAGGAAATAAATAATGTTTTTTTCATAGAAAATATATCTGTCTTGACTGAAAAAGCAAGAGTTTACTCTAAAACCTCAGTTCTCATGGGTTGGATGAAATGCTCCATCTTTTTTCCACCTGCTTCTTCTTCCATGCCTCTTGCACAAGAATGTGGTGATTGTTCTGGCTATGAGCATTAAAAGGGTAAATTGAATTTGTCTGTTCTGCAGAAGTATTAATATGCTCTTTGGTCTGTTCTACATGCAGCCAGCTGCTTTCCATTTAGGTCCTAACCTAAAAAACACTTTTCACTCATTGTAGTGATTATTACACATAAATTTGAAAACAGAATTATTTGTATCCCGTTTGTTAGTTGTGTGTCCTCTCAGCAGGATCCATGAATTAGTCACCTCTCAGACAGTTCTGTAGGGTCTTCTTGAATCAAGAAACTAATGTGTGTAGGGCTACTTCTGGCTATAACATTTGAAGAGGTGAACCTGAATTTAACATTTTCAGAAATGCTCCAGAGCCTTAGGAGCACAAAGGTGTGCTGACTGCTGTGGGTATTTTGTTGCTGTAAAGTATTTCATAGTTCATGTAGCACAAGCACTGCCTGGTGCTTAGAAACCAGGCAGGTTCTTTGCTGCTCCACATTAAGCGCAGCGTTAACTTGCTTTGAAATACTTCACTTTGAAATCTCTAAGCCCTTGAATAGCTTGGAAAAATGCAATAGATCTCTCACCCTCTGAAGAAGCCAAGAACCAGTCAAAGGACTTTCCCACAAAGATGCTCTGGCTTGGAGTTAGGTTTCTCCAGTGTTTTGACACTTGCTAGAATTTGAGCAGGGTTTCATGGTTTCATTATCTCAGTGTAACGTGCACATGCATAAATCCCTCTCAGGTGAGAGCACAAAGCAGGTACCTGCTGCTGTGCTCCCAGTGGTCAGTGCTTTTGGAAGTGCTCCAAATGACAATGAGTCCTACAGCACTTGGCTCCATAGAAAGGCAGATCACACAAACCTTCTTCAGTGGATGATGGATAGAGCAGGACTATGGGTATCCAGCTCTGGTGCCTAATCAAAGCTAGACCATTTTTGGATGTGAGAGGTTTCGTTTATGTAGGTTCCCCTAAAAACTCTTTTTACAGAATAAATTGTGTGAATTAAAAATGAACAGGATTTTCCCCCTGAGCTGCACACAAACCAGTGATGTTAAACTAGTTGTAGGACAACAGCTGGGCTTCTCCCCATTCCAAGGCTGTGTATTTGACAACTGCTGTACAGTATTAACAGTGCTGCTTCCACAATCTTAACAGAGGTTTTAGGCTTAGAATAGAGTCTGGTTTTAAGTACAGTAATGTTAATAAGCGATTACACCAGGGTATAAATGATTCTTTAAGCTACCACAAAGACCTAGGAATAATTTAGAAACATTAACTGAAGAACTAGAGAAGGAGCAGATCAACACATACAAATCTTTTAAGGTTTATTTCCCTGCACTGCCTGTGTTAAATATGGCACATCAGCACTACTTGCTTTTATATTCAAGTCTCTGTTAGATGTCTACTGGAACAGGCAGCTCCTAAACATCACCCAGAAGAAACTAACTCTGTATTCTGAGCACACACAGACTGAAACGAAAGACATCATCTCTGAACATGATAGGGAAAACAAGTTTGAAGGCAATCTTCTGAGTGGAAACCTTGGTAAGTGAAGACTCTTCAGCAAAGAAAAAACACCCACCACTATCTGGCATGCAATGAAAGAACGTTCAATTCACAATGACCTTAAAGCCCCAAATCTACAACAGCAGTCATGGACACTGAAAGCCTGTGCTTATCCACAGGCTGAGACCCAGTATGACCACAAACAATTCCCAGGTTTCCTTACAGTCCTATACAACAGCCCTGTTTTGGCATGAAGGCAAGCTCCAGTCATGGGCTTGGAACAAGTAAGAGACCTGTGGCTGCTAGAAATCCTGGTAGTAGCAAGGTGATGGACAAATCATGCATTTCACGTATCAGTTCACTCAAAGTGAGTTCTCATCTATCAAAGTTTCTAAAGTTTACATCTTGGAAATGAAATCCTATGTTCATTGCCACACTTATGACATGCAATCAGCAAACAGTGATGGCATATACATGGACTTTGGTTTAGAGCTTGCCGAGGTGTTAGTCTCCTCCAATGCTTTCCCTGCTTACTAATATTCAACTTTAACAAAGTGATTGGAAGCAAAAAGGATTTCTAAAGAAAAGGTGTGTACATATGCTATTTAGACACATTTATTTTTTTAAAACATTCCTATCCCAGGTGTGTGTTTTCACCTCCTTTCTAATCTGTGGAATCTGGTTTATAACAATGAAATCTTTTCCCCTGTCCTTCCCTTCCGTCCCTATTTCCTGAATTTAGGCTCTGCTTGTAGCTGGGACTAATATTTTTACCTAATTTTAAGAAAGTATGCAAAAAGTTACCAGGACTGGATCTCAATCTTAAAGTTGCGCTACTTTCTGTTTAGGAGTAAAAGACATCACAAGCCTCTTCCGGGAAATCAGATGCAGTTTCTTGTCTGCATTACAGTTGTGGCAACATCTGCATCTGGCACAGTCACAGGCATGGGTTGTCATGGGTAACTGTTTTGCTTTAAAGTCATATATGTCCTAAATGGGGTGGAAAAAAATCCAACCACCTCATCCAAAGCCTTAATTCACCTTAAAAAGGGACCCTATTAAGAAATTTTTGGTACAGTTTATCCATATTGCCACAGTGGAATAAGAATGTAGGAGGTCTGCTGACTTTTCAAAAGTCAAACTTGACAAATTACCTAAATTTTGGAAAATCTGTATTGGTACAGATGTGATTTACAAGTCTAGGTTCACTGGCTTGGCGTTAGATACCAGGGAAGCTTTCTATAGTTTGCATCTGAAAGGAACATTGTATGGGCTCAACATTTTCCTTTGTTAGGGAGTGAGTAACCCTCCTCTGCTGGAGAACTGGAGACAGGAACACCTCACCAGAGAAAACACAGGGACTAAAACCTAAACTGTATTTCTGCATTAATATTGTCTCCTTGAGTGCAAGTCACAGAAATCACAGAATTCACTGGGTTGGAAGAGACCTTAAAGATCATCGAGTCCAACCCAGCCCTAACACCTCAACTAAACCATGGCACCAAGTGCCACATCCAGCCTTTTTTTAAACACATCCAGGGATGGTGACTCCAACACCTCCCAGGGCAGACCATTCCAGAACTTTATCACCCTTTCTGTAAAAAATTTTTCCTTAATATCCAACCTATATTCCCCTTGATGCAGCTTGATACTGTGACCTCTGGTTCTGTCAGTTGCTGCCTGGAGAGAGAGAGACCAACCCCCACCTGGCTACAGGCACCTTTCAGGCAGTTGTAGAGGGTGATAAGGTCTCCCCTGAGTCTCCTTTCCTCCAGGCTAAACAACCCCAGCTCCCTCAGTCGTTCCTCACAGGGCTTGTGTTCCAAGCCCCTCACCAGCCTCGTTCCCTCCTCTGGATGTGCTCAAGCCATTCCTCTCTTCCCTGCCTTAGTTTCCTTTGCGGAATGAGAGGCAGAAGTGACAGCTATGTAAATACTTTGCATTTCATGAATGGAGAAGCATCAGATTAAAAAAACCAAAGCCCCAGCAATTACCAAGGCATTGATCAGAGCACTCTGCTTCAAGGAGTATCTGAAGGAACAGGGGCACCAGGTATAAGCAGCATGTCACCACCTCCTCATTCCTGACTAGTGAATTGCAGGACACATTCAAAAGCAGAGGTAGGCACTCAGATGATCATATTCCTTGAGAACATTTTCAAATTGTAGAGCTCTCATAAATACTTCTCATTTACCCAAGAAAGAAATATCATCAAACTACTGAAAGAAACAATTCATGAAAAACTTCATGCAAGATAATACCCAGATCAAAAAGTCTCCAGTGAAATGAATACCTTCCCAAGTCTTAACTAGACACATTTGAGTGACAGCCATTATGCACAAGACTAGGGGCCGAATACTCTCATATTCTTGTCACGTTCCTAGTGCTTTTTATCCATCTTACTTTTTTTTTTCCTCATACTTTCAAGCAGTTCAAAATCATTTATTTGGCATTTTTTATTGTGCCAGCTGCTTATTCCTGGTGTTATTTAATAGGATTAGGGGACTGCAGAAGGTGGGGATGTGCTGGCCCTGTAATACTTTGGGAGGTTAAGCGTTTTCTTTGTAACGTTTTAAAGTCTTATTTCATTTTGCACCAATTTAAAATGGAATGATTTTTCCCCCTCCCCTCCCCTTCCCTCCCTCCCCACCTCCTCCTATGTTTGAAGAGTGGTGTGTCACCTTGAAAAACAGCATGTGGGATCAAGATGAGAGAGGTGGGAGAGAAAAGCTTTCAGAAGCAGATCTGTAGTCCTGTGAGAATCAAAACTGTAAATCAGAAAAGCACAGGATTAACTATAATCTGAGATTTCAGGAGAGAAGTAAAGAAACTGCATGCTCTTCTACATCCTTGTTAAAAGTAGTTTTCTCTTTAGAAACAGAGTGGCATAAAATATCAGGTAAAAGTTATCATTGCATCTCAGAAGCAATTGAAAAGAAACCTGATACATTTGCTAGAATTCTGCAATTTATATAGATACTTCCCTTATTTTCTATAAATTAATATTTTCTAACAAGTGGAGTGGTGAGATATTAAGAAACCCCACTGCCCAGTAGTTAATTAGAAGTATACAACATAGGAGCCCACAGATGCATCTCCACAGCCTCTGATGGAAATTAAGATACATTACCTAAAAGTCCTATTACAGCCTTGCTGATGTTCCTGTGTCTGAATGCAACATGAATAATGACAGATATAAGATATTGTTCTAGGTAAGGACATAATGCTGACATCTCTGAAAGCCTTTGTCCCTTCCATGAGCAGAGCACTTGGCAAGGAAGAAGGATCAGGGAGTGGAATATTTAAATATACATAAAGGCAAGAGCAGTTAGGCTTCACAAGAGGCATTGGTTACTTGAATTTTGTCTCAGCTGCTTTCAGATATAAAGCAGAGTACATTAAGTGAGGAAAGTGGCCAGGCTGCAGTTGGCTTTCACCTGACTAGCAACTTAAACAGCCTTGACCTCCCATGCATGAGTCTCTCTTGTCACATCTAACTGCTCACACATGACACAAGTCAGGGCTATCAGAAAGCAGCCTTATTCCCATGCTGCAGACACATGCCAAGTGCTCTTAAGGAAATAAAACTAAATCTCTAGGGCTGGTCAGAGGAGTTACAGATACAGGTTGTGGTCAAGAAGGCTTAACTCTTTACTGTCTAAGTCACTCACTGTTAATTCACACATGGATTACTGCAGAAAAAAAAAAAGCACCTCAGCTCTCAGTTATTTGGATTGCTTTGCATTTAAGTTTTAAATTTATCCTCAGACTTTCCCAAATCCTGTATTTCACCCTTCTTTCCTACCCTGTTCTCTATGCCATTTCACCTTTCCTACCAAATCTGCATTCTGCTGGATTTTAAATCCTACTTTTCCCTGTGATTGTGATCTGCACATAGAGCAGATCAACACATACAACCAGCAATTAGTGATATGTCAAAGCTACTAAAATGAGCTGAATTATGCAAGTAGACAGTTAGGTAAGAAATCTGCCTTGTATCTATTTACTTCTTCCACAGCAGATTGGTCAATTTGCCATTGGTAGGAAGATGTTCAGCATAATTCTAAAGCACAGATTCCCATCTGTCCTCCTCCACTAACCTTCAGGAGCATTTGGCTTGAAGGAGTCATTATATCCCAAATTCATCTTGCTCAACCTCTCTATTATGCCCTTTTATTAACATCTGTGATGTGACTGAAGCATTCAGGGTTTCATTTGTAACCTGTACTGAACCTAGTACAGACATTGATGATAAACGAAGCACCAGGTTCTATGTGAAACATTATTACACAATACATCAGTTTTATGCCCGAGTTGCTGATGTTTTCATGGTCTCTCTATTCAGAGAAATGGGCCTGCACTCACAGGGGCTTCATAATTTGAATAGCAAACATCTTTTAGATTGACAAAGTCATTTATAAAACCTGCATCTTGACTCAAGGCTAGCTATGTATATCAGTTTTTCTTGAAGAGAGAGTTGCTGTTGCTTTCTGTTGATGAATGTGGTCTGCAAGTTCTCTGGAGAAACTCCTAATCCCTACCAGTATCCTGAAAATAGCATTATGCTGATGAAGGCCATTTTTCACTTGTAATCCTACCCAATTAAATTTGAGCAATGGCTTTTTGCATATGGACATATGTAACTTGATTTCCTGAGCAATTATTTTTGCATGCCGTAATCAGTGTAAGATCACACAAATTCCAAGGCACCACACCTGCAACAACTGCTCTGAGTCATGACAAAATGCATGTTTGCTTCTTTGTCCCAACATA
Organism: Peucedramus taeniatus; assembly: GCA_013400575.1. Classification (NCBI taxonomy): domain Eukaryota; kingdom Metazoa; phylum Chordata; class Aves; order Passeriformes; family Fringillidae; genus Peucedramus; species Peucedramus taeniatus. The sequence goes on along the minus strand of WBNO01023432.1, from coordinate 43,319 downwards.
ATCTGAAAAATAAAGGTTGAGATAAAGCAAAGAGTCTTCAAGAAAGTGTTTCTGANTTTTTTTTGTGAGTGGTTTTTTTTTTTTTTTTTTTTTTGGTGTGTGTGTGTGTTTTTTGTTTGGTTTGTGGTTGTTTTTTTTTGTTTGTGTGGGTTTTTTTTGTTTGTTTTTGTTGTTTTTTTGGTTTTTCTTTTTCAGTTTTTATTTTGTTTTGTTTTTCCTCTCTAAAATATGTTTTAAATGCCTCTTAAATGTATCTCCCAGGTGTAAATTAAGGAAAATATGATTTAATGCACAGAGGTGACCAGTTGCCAGCAATGCCAGATTTGATTAATTAGCTCAAACTCTTTATTGCTCCAATTCTTCCTACAGGTTCCTTCTTTATTTTCTGTATTTGTCACATTTCCTGTCCCATTGCTTTGCTAAAATCCTGATAATCTGAACAAAGAGACACCCCAGCAATGCTATTGCAGGACATCATGGTATGTTCTCACTTGCTGTCCTTGTTAGCCAAATGCATAGCAAGTATGCTATATAATTAAAGTTTGGTCTTAAAACTTCAGTGTGACAAAGCTGCTCTGCAGTTTCTTTAATCTGAAAACAGGGAAACTGGAAGAAAGTCCCAGCAGTTTATCGTTATAAACCACACAACCCTAAGCTAGTAACAATACATTGCCTCAAGTTTCTCTTTGACTCAAGTTTCTTCCATTAATCCTGCTATTCTAATGTTCTACTAAGATGTGAAACAGCATTTCAAGACAGTGTTAGGAAAATGATTGGAAAGTTCGAAGTCCATCTTAAATCCTAAAACATCTAAGTGGGAATGTTTTCTATTGATTGCTGATGCTGCAAATAAGGAAGCAAATTCCCTTTTGGAGTGAGGCTTAGCAGAATGGTTCTGAATCACCCTTTCCTTCCTGCCACTGAAGCAGCGAGGGTCTTACCAGAAACTACAAAACTCAACTCGCTTCTCTCTGAGCCTGTTGCCATCTCTGGCTTAATCCTGGGAGGCAGGAACTTTCCATAATTTAAGATTTTACTGTGTTCCCATGAAATACTCTGTTTTGATCTCCTTTTCTATTCAAAAAGAAGAAAGATGAGCTTTCAAAAGGCTTAGTTTAATTATCAGAAGATATTATCTAAGAAAAGCAGCTGTAAGATTTAAATAACTTCAAGTGGCCATTTAGAAATCTGCAAAGCATTCAGTCTTTTCATATTATTTAACTACTGTAGGACTCAGTCAAACAGCCATGAGAGACTAGAAAATGTATTTCTAAATTAATGAGAAAGTTATTAGGAAAAAATCTAGTAGGTTGATTGAGATAACCTACCTACACTCTCTTCATTTTTGTGTTTCATGTTGAGCTAATTAGCACTTTCTAATGCAAACCTATTTCACAGCATTTGCATTCTAAGTGCTGGAGAGGGAATAACAACTCAGATGAACAGGTTTGGAAATTAGTGTATTGAAACTTTAGGAAATGTTTAAACATGAGGGGAATAAGAGGTACCATTTATAGGCTAGGTAGCTATGCTGCTGAAAGAGACAAAGGTAAGTAAAAGGAACTTCAGCTTAGCAATTTCCTGAAAGAAGAACATTTGAAAATAGATTAATAGATATTGCCTATGATCTGCATGAGGCCCAAACCTTTATTTAGTATCAGGCCAGAAGACAAAGAAGTTACCTATTATCACTTCATTTTTAGTTCTACGTGTCTTTGCAACGATAGATGAATACAGTCTCTCCTCCAGGATCTTTTCTGCCCTCAAAGAAAGGAGCCTACTGGGCAGAAGAAGCAATAAATTGTAAGAATGACAAGATCTTACATAAATATTACAGTAATTATGCCTGTAAACTGCTGAATTATTCTGGGGGCCTGACAGTGAGAACATATACACATATACACGTAAGCATATATGCAAAGGAAAATTAGTCCAGAACACTAGGTACAAAGTAGTTACATGGGTAGTTTATGCCATATTTAGAATATATAAAAGATTTGTCCTTTATTCCTATTTTCATGTTTTTGTAGTAATGTTTGGCAAGTCATGTAATACCGACAGTTACTTATGTATACATCTAGTTTTTTGAGACAGCATTAGTCTTTCTGCCATCCCAGGAACTTTAACATCCTTCCCTAAAATATACACATAATAACTTAATTACAAGGAAATCTAACTCCAGTATTTTAATATGTACACTTACCAATGCAACTATAAAATAATGCATAAAATACCTGCAGATTTCCTTCATGTTCTTTCCATCTTCAAAGGAAATCATCTGCCAGATGACATTTACAGCCACCAAGAGATTCTTTATTATATATAGATATGGATATTAGAAGACTTAATACCAAGAGTGAAAGATGAATGACCCTGAACTAAAAAAAAAAATATTATGATCTCCTCCTATTCTTCCTGTACCTTGCCAGGAAAGTTGAAGACATAGTGCATTTTACCTTGAAAAACTTATTTGTGTAGCACAGCATGCAAGTAACATAAGTCTTGCTTGGTTTTTTTTCTTGAGAGCTTTAAAATTTAATTTTGTGTAGCAATTTTCAAGCCAGTCTCAGAGCCAACAGAGTATTTCAGTTGCCTGGAATAAAGGCAAATCCCAAGTCTTATGAATGTCAAGGGACTAACTTTATTTTAAAAATTAGAAGTATATATCCTTAGAAGTTTTTTGTATATTTCATGGGTTTTATTCTTTGGCATGAAAAAAGAATGAATTGTCTTTCCCTTTAAGTGCTTTAATACCAATTATCCTAACAAGCCACCAATAATTCTTCTTTCCAATCAAAATAATAAAATCCTAAGATGAGCACCTCAAGCAAATATTATTTGCATGCTGTACTGAGCATCCAGCTGATCCAGTGTGCACTTCTCACAGCAGTATATTTTCTAGACTTGCCATTCATGTCAAGTACTACTTGATGCTGGCTTTCAGTATGCCTTCATTCATTAACACTGTTGATTAGATGCTAGGTTTTTTCATTGGACTTCAAACAATATTTACTTACCTCTATGAAAGTATCAGTGCTCTTAGAGACATCTAAAATCCCAAGAGAGATACTCAGGGACCATGGACCAGATACTCAGTGACTAAGTACCAGTGTGGTACTTAGTTACCATCTGGGGTTAAACCATGGCACCATTAGTAATGCAGGAATTACTGAGCACCACAAATCACCAATTTTCCTTCCCCCTTCTGCTATGATAATGTGTTGGAGTTCACTAGCATCAGAAATGGCTAGCAGCTCCTGTAATTCCTGTTAATTTTATACCAGCCAGCATTTGCAAAGGCAGTCAAGAATTTTAATATTTACCTGACCTTGGTGGAGCCACCCTGCAGAGTCCATGCCACAGACTTTACTCTACTTTACTTTTTTCCAAGCAGGTTTGCTCTTGGATGTCCTCAGCCACTTGACCAGGAGTCATGACAGCCCCCATGTACTGCACAGCATCTAGCAGGAAAACAGCTAATAGACCAAGAGACAATTCCTACAGATATCTTTAATTTCTGTCCATACAAGGTACCATGTGTGAAGATCTGAAGTTAACAGGTAAAACAACCTTGTGTTGCTGGCATGAACAACCTGCTGAAAAGAAAGCTCTGCATGGAGCTGCATTTCACTACTCTCTGTTTTGTGTGTGTAAAACACTGGAGCAGGTAGCCCAGAAAGGTGGAAGATGCCCCATCCCTGTAAGTGCCCACAGTCAGGAGGGATGAGGATCTGAGCAATCTGATCCAGTTGAAGATGTCCCTGATTACTGCAAGGGGGTTGGATTAGGTGACCTTTAAACCAAATTCCTTGCAACCCAAATTACTCTATAATTCTACAGTTTAGGACAGGAAGATTTTCAAAAAACCCAAGAGCCATAAAAATGTAAGTAAATATGAAGAAAATATTCATATTGCTTTTCAGTCCAAGGAAGCTTCCCCAAAACATTAATAACTTTTAGTCCATAGCACACAAAAACTTTGAAATAAAATTATTTTGCACCAAAATTGAAAATGTAGGCAAGAATATTGAAATGGGATTTTTTAATTTTGGAGATAGATTATCATCAAAACCAAGTATTTTTCACAGTCCTTTTCAATACAGTGGCATTGTCCAATTTGCAGTAGTTTTGCTAGAAGTGAGCAAAAAAAGCATAACCATAGCATACTCCAAACCCATGGACATACCTGTCTGGGTTGTAAGCTAATTTCTGATTTAAGACAGGTTTTTAAGCTACTTTTATGTTAAGTAGCTTCCAAAAACTAGATGTTCAAACAAGTAAGGATTTGTGCATACTGAGTAGTAATCCAGGTTTTCAGTTATTCTTTGGACAGCGTTGCATGAAGAGAAGAATAAAAGAAGACAAAGGAGGAAATTGGTTGTGTTACCTATTTATATTCCCAGTTACAAGACAGCTCTTTCTTGCAAAGAAAAAAGGGAGCAGAGTAGATAAACCAGCCATATCCTTCAGTCAGAGAATTTCCAAACTTTGTCACTACTTGGATAATGGATTTGTGAAAACCCTAGGATTTACCTAAGTTTGTAGTATTTGTGGGATTTGTATACATCCCCCATTCCTATTGTATGTATCTGTGGGCTTCAGACAAACTCTAGCAGCAAGCCCAAAGGTTCTACAAATGCAGGAGTGTTTCAGGTTCATTTAACCATAAAAGCAAATTTGATCTTTGTGCTCCCTCTTACAGCAGCACAGTAATGAGGCAAGTGCTAGAGCCAAGATCATCAGAGCTGAAATGTAGCTGCAAAGAACATACAGAACTATTTTAGGAATATTTAAGTCCTGGGTTACCAGCACTGACCAAATGATGAGCTATCATAATGGCTGAGTTCATCTTAAATTATACCACCTGCCCTGAATTCAATATTTAGTATTCCAGGGGATCACATCCCACCTTTCCTGAATTCAGAGTAGCTCACTGAAGGCAGAAATTGTTTGCTTTGCTATACCCTGCTGTAGCCATTTGGTGTATCCTGTCACCAGACCTCCTGGAGACTGCTCTCTTTGCTACAAGCCAGTTTATTCCTTCATTACAATCATTGAAAATAAAAGTGTGGGTGAAGGAGGAAGCAGGATTCACATGTTCTCAGAATCCCAGTAGTGAAGGACTTGTGAATTAGATCCATTTTTTAGCCTAGAATAGCCATTATAACCCTTCTCTGTACAGTTGTTGCTGGTGTTTGCTCCAGCAGTTAGTTTATGAACCCACCAAGCAACTTCCTACATCTTTTGTGTAGCTGCTGCTAAATGAGTTTGACCTGGATTTACTCAGAGCTCTTGCAGTGGTTTTCTTCTTGACCTTCAGAAGAGAGCTGATTTCTCATTGTCTTCCTTGACCTAAATTACTCAGGAATTAAAAGGAGAAAGTCTAAGGTCCAGGACACTGGCTGAGAGATATTAATATGGAGCCTGGAACCCTGCTGCCAAGACCCCCCCAAGGAAATTAATTTTCCAGGACACCACATCTTCAGCCACACACTGTGTTCACTACCAAAAGGACAGCTCACCTGCTACTGCAAGGAGTCTGCACAGCATAGTCATCTAGCTTTTAATTAGTGCATGAAAATTAAATATAGTCTTTAGCCTCACTTATTTCTTATGCAGCTGAAATAGGGGGTAGGAGTAGGGGACAGAATTAAGATTTAAAGAGGGTATAGTGAATTGTATTGGATTGAATTGCAAAGGTTCAAATGGACTTATCAGCCAGTCAGGCAAGTGACATGAGGAAAGGATAATTCACTGTGCAGCAGTGCTGCCCTCAAGGGCTGCAAATCATGAAAGGTCAATGACCTTTTGTCATACCTTTGGCATTCATCTTCTTAACCACTGTCTAATTCCTCTAATTTGCCTAGTTGTGTTCAGCAATCCCTTTGTGCTTTCTGAGACAGTTCTTGCCCAGAGAGAGTCCCAGAGCTTTTCTCTGGGAGCTGAGTGCTATGCACATTACTTCATGTCCCCATAAAAGCATTTTCCATTAAGGGGCCCTCATGCTTGTTGAGATTTATTAGCATGCAGAGGTGGGCAGCATGTTGAGCAGTGGAGAGGCAGCAGACAGCAGCTGAGTGAAGTCCTCAGCAAGTCACTCCACATCTCATAGGTGCTAACTAGCTACCCTACATGCCTGCTGCAGTGAGGGATGGAAATGCTCCATCCCCTGAAGATCTGGCTTCAACCTGTTTAAAACATCAACAGAAAATTTTCCCTTTCTTCCTCCACTCACCTTCCTTTCCTTATGAATTCACCACAGTTCTCTCTTCTTACATCTCTTCACGTCTCATTTCAACAGTGATAAAAAACCTTTCTAGCCTTTTGCTTTAGGGTCTTCTTTGTTTATAAAAGAATCTTTCATTCAGATATCTTCAGTTGTATTATTTGTTTGGCTATATGTCTTTTGTTGCCCTAATTACTGCTCCTTGCCACATAGTTTTCCACTTCCCTTACATATATGTATTATTTTTGTTTCATGGCTTTCTGTCTCTTCAGTCCTTGTTCCACTTAGTGTTCTCATTTTCCTCTGTAGATCCACTCAAAGTAATAAAAGTTGTTTTGATAATAAACTCAGAAGAACATGCTACACTGTGGTAACACATTAGTCTATGTATGACTAGTCATAGCTGCAATACACTTTGTCTTTTGAAGGAGTCCAAGGTTTCAAAAAGTTTTGACCCCAAAGAGAACAAAAAGTTAATCATTTAAAATGAGTTTCTGAAAACTATGTACTATATATCCACAATTTTAAAGGGAAAAAACATATGGTGACCTGGTTTGGAAACAGGAGATTCAAGAATGTATTCAAGAAATACTTGCTCAAGCACTTACAAAATGGAACATTAAAACAATTTTAATGAAAATTTTAGATCTCATTTAAGGTGGCGTTTTGGAGGAAAACTCATACAGTGAATGTTAACAGCCCCAATTGTGAGCTTTCTAGACGAGCTACTCAAACAGAAAAAGGTGCATATTGCCATTCCTACAGTCACTGGGTAAATGTGAAATTGGCTAATGTCAAGCACACACCAAAGAGAATGGCTTTATCTTGGGTACACACATCTGTAAAGGTCATTGGTGCTGGACATGAGATGCAAATGGCACCACGGACTCGCCTCCAACAGAGCCCTGCTGTGTCCCCTGCAGTACCTGTGCTTCCAGCGTGCCCTGGGCTGGGCTCACTGGGGCTGTGCCACTTCAGGCCCCCATGGGAAGGTCATGCTGTCCCCACAGGGCACACACAAGGCAAAGGTCAGGGCTGTGTCCCCACAGTGGCTCAGGAAGAGCTGGCATTGTTGAATGCTCAGCGGATTACACGAGCTAAGTAAGGTACCAGTGCTGATGCAAACCCTGGGCAGGCACTGAGGACCTGCCCCCCATGCTGCCAGGGATCAGCTATTAGATCAGTTATTAACTCCAGATGCAGGATTTCATCTCTGCCTTGCCGTCCAGGGCACCCACTGTTCCCCCTCCTACCTCTGTGCCTGCATGGGCAGCACAGTGAGTCTTCCACAAACTTCATGTGTGGCCGCAACTGGGAATTCCTTGAGATAGGGCTCTTTTTATCTAGACATTTTTGACCCTAGATACAAAGGAAAATATCAGCTGAAATATTAGAATTACTGCTAAACAAACAAGCAACATCAAAACCAAGATGACACATAAGGTTTCACTATCCTACTTGTTCCTCAAACTTCCAGGAGTAGATTATAACAAAAGAAAAGGAATTTCTAGAGAAGGTTCAAGTTTCAAGACAAAATTTTAAGTTTTGTGAGCCACTGGCGTGGAACAAATGACAAATACACAGCTAGAACCCTTTTGTGTTTGTGTTTAGCCTTACTTTGTTGGAGTGTTAAATCTTACAGGTAGAAATCTTTCCTTGCAGTTTAAGACCAAATCCTTGAATTTTTCAGAAGAGAAGTGTCATGAAGTGGATTATTTCACACTGCTGTTCCTGAAACATCATCTTTGCTCCAAGATCTGCCTGAGTGCCAAAACTGAAGAAAGAGATACAAAGTGAAAAAGCCCCCAAAAATGTGCTTTTTTTTTTAACCTACACACATTTTTTAGGATAATGAAACAGTTTTAAAAATTGAACTATATAATTAATTTTTCCTAGTCAATATGCAAAGATACAATAGCTGCACTACTTATTGTAAAAAACAATACAGATCACAACATCTTCTGTCCAATCTGGAGATCAGTTTCTGGTCCTAAATATATTTTGTTGTGAAATATTAAATTATTCTAGCTGTGGAAACTGCCACCAACTGTCCATTTGATTTTCTTTACTAGGCAAATCAGTAACTAACACCAAATTATTTAGTGCAGAAAAAAGATGCAACAAAGTCTTCTTTCACTTGCTGAGTGAACAGGAATCTGCAATAAAGTCTTACAATAAAATAAGAAAATGGCCTAAATTAAGCATAGAGCACACAAATTATGCTTTTGTCTGGCAGGTTGTGCCAGATAACTGTGACTAACTTAGAAACTTTACACTGTTGTATCTCCACACTTCCCCACTCGTGTATGAAAAACAGAGAGTATGACAATAGTCAAAGCTAGTTTTAAAGAAATAATTATATAAGCATAAGGGCTGTTCCATAGTAAGTTATTCAGTATTTTTTAACATATTTCCCTTCACAATGAAATAAAAAGAGCCGGTGCTTTCCTCAGCTTGATGCATTTTCATGCAAGATGAAGGTTATTTATGCCCTAGTCCCATGACTGCTGGTCACGTTACATGAGAGGAATTTCCTTTTCCCCTGTGCCCTGATCCCAAAGATCTTGCTGTCCTTCTGCAGCTGTCACCTCTGTACTTTGTTGTTTTCTACTACCAGTAGGTAGAATGGGTACCAGGCCAAGGGGGCTTCTGGAGAGGACAGTGGAGATTATTGGCACTCACAGAACTGCCATCAAAGCACCAGGATATTGTCCTTGTCCAAACATTTAGAACCTGGTGTGCCACAAACAACAATTTCTGCTGCCTATTCTGTAGGGGAGCTCTGCTCGGGTGTCCTGTGCTCCCTCTCCCGGCTTTCCTTTGGCACTACTGTTTGCAAACAAGCATTAGCTGGCGTTTTCCTGTTCAGAAAGAGACCACCAAACACTCTCCATGATAATGAAGGAAATAATTTGCTATGATACATCTCAAGCCTGTATTCGAAGTGTCACATTTAAATATGTGTAAGGTGCCAGAAGTATTCACTTGGTATAAGCCTACGAGGCATAAAAGTCTTACAAATTTCTTTTTGCTCATGTTTGTTTATATCTCAGAGCTAGGTAAGGCAGCAGTAGCTTGATCCTAGTCTTACATTCCTCTGACATTAGGAAGCACATGTTCAGAAGAGTTGAATGGTTCAATGGTTTACTTGTCCCTTTCCGTCCTTGGAAACGAGATGCTACTGTGGTTCCAGATACATTTTTTTTATTCAGTTCAAAGATAATGGACACAAGCAGGTAAAAACATCCTTGACCCTCTCTGTAATCATCTGCACCAAACTAAGTGCACCAGATCGTTCAGTTTCTGTAAAACAAGGTAAGAAGAAAGTCCCTCTACTAAATCAACTGATTAATGGATGGGAAAAAAAAAAAAAAACAACAACAAACTAAAACCAACTCCAAGCTAGTAGCTTGGAAGATCTGAAGATCACTTTTGTGGTTTTTTCCCCGAACAGAATAACCAGTTCTAAGATTCTGTCTCCCTTGTTAAGATTCTGACTTTATTCAATCTGTTTGTATCTACTACATTTTACGAAACTTAGAAATGCAGAACACCCAGAATCTTCAAATTTCTAACTGCAATAGTTTCTGGATCTACAATTTTAAAACTTACTGGCTGATGGTTGGGAAGGGGTGGCCCAAGACAGGAGTTGTACCCTAGACTCCAGTGAATAAGCTCTGTACTTGCAAATGTACTGTTCCAGTAGGAAAAGATGCTGTAATTTCTATGAAATGGAGGTAGGCAGGGAAAAATAAGCTAAGACAGAGCAAAAAATTAGTTAAGTGCTAATACAAAGCCTCACAAATGAGGGCTTCACTTAGAAATTGAATATGATAATATATAAACATATTTTTCTATTAGTGACCTCTGGAACATCTCAGCACTAAGTGGTGCTGGTGCACAACAAAAGAGGGAGCCTTGTGCTTCTGTAAAATAGGAAGCAAGGCTGTGCTCCCTCTTCATACATCATCAGGCAGTAAGGGGATAGAAAGATTACAGCATCTGAGACACAGATATCTGGGCAGGTCTAATCGTTCCTGTCAGAGCACCCTTAAGACAAACTTAAATTAACTAACTTGAGATTCTGAATGATGCAACTTCATGCCCAATCAAACACTGAAAAAGAGGCCCTTATGGTGGAGCACTAGTCAGTGATGAGGAAACCAGACTGAATAGAGTTAATAACTAATAGAGTTAGTCCTCCCTAGCAGAGGGTGGCAGGTCAGGCTGACTGAGATCCAGAGGAACAAAATGTGCATTTTCATTTTAAGAGGATTCCAAATTTCTCAGGTGAACGCAGCATGGTTTGCCTAGGAGCTGACAGCAACAGGACCTTCATGATCCACTCCCATGCACAACAAACCATAACAGTGTCAAGTGCACAAAGGGTGTGGAATGTTCCAAGCATGGAGCACATAAAGCTGTCAGGTGAAGTTGTCACAAATCATTCAGCTCTCAGCTAGGAAGCTGAGGGGACTTGGCACTGGAAAGAGACCATGATGGTCTGTGGCAGCTCAACATGCTTTTCTAAGCTGATTCTGAAAGCAATTGCCATGACAATAAGGATAAGGCAGGCAGCTGATATATTTGGCATGCATATCAAGGGTGCTAACAAGGCCCCTTCTTTGCTGGGATTGCTGAGGGTCAGAACAGACCATGTATAAACATACCCTCTTCTCTATCACCACCAAAACTGGGGAGTCAATAGTTAAAATATCCTGCTTATGACAATAAAAATCCAGACTAAAGTCTGCATTCAGAAAGCCACCAACAACTTGTCTAAGGAGAGGAAAAAATAAGGCTTTGTATACAAATGGTTCGTTTTCTTCTGCATCAGTAGATGGTGCTCTTCATATTCTCTCAGAGGTTACTTCTAAGCACAGTGTTTTTATGCCCACGGCTGAAACCTCTAAGTGCTTTTTCCACACACCCTCCTTCATCTCCTTAAATTGGTAGATCTTCTTCCCTCTAAGGTGGCTGGACAATAATCATATTAGTGCTCAATGGGCTCAGTCAGGAACTTTAGAATTATCTGTCATGGTAAATAACCAAAGGAGGCAGAGAACATGTGGGATTTCTGTGCCTTTCTAGAAGGCTACCACTCAGTAAATTCTAATGGGATCCCTCTTTTGTAAGTGCTTCTGAAGGCATCTCACCATGCTTCTGTCCATGGCTGTCCTGAGCAGCAGTGACACCACCTCTCACAAGTGCTTGTGGGTGCACAGTGTTTACAGCCAGTGTATAAATTTAATACATTGGAGGTGCATGGAAACCACCCTGCACACCTCTGTAACACCACTTACTCCTATTAGGCTTCTCAGAATCCTAAACACTGCAAAAAGTCACATTCAGGTAAAATTTCCAAGTGCAGAATGAGGGAGGACACAGCCTAGGAAAGCAGCACAAATATTATCCCATTTTCTAATACCCAAAATAGAGACATGCATGATCTATCCAGCAGCAAAACTCACTGTTCTCATCTCCACAGGCAGGCACAAATGCCCTTTCCTTACTCTGGAGATGGAGCATCTGGGCATTTGTTCCACTGTATTCACTGTAACTCAGGCAGGTGATGGAATATCACACGGTCTGTAAATAGCCTCAGAGGCATGACGAAAGAGAATCAATTTCTGGGATAATAAGAAGAAAATAACTCCAAATATACACACAGATAAATCAAGGAAGATGGCACAGTTGCATGAAACTGCTATAAATGATGCACTCTGAAAAAGAACTCTGTCGTTTCTCAGTTGCCTTTCAAGTCCATAGACTTCTATAAACAGCATTCTTTCTTTTCATGGCTTCCTTCTCAGTCTGGCTCTAGAAATTGTTCTAAAGACAATATGTTGTATGAAATGACATAAATTTTTTAAGAATATTGCAAAATGAAGCTAGTCCACAACAGCAGTGGTAAGGCCACAAACCACAGAAAGTGGCACTGACACCACTATGGTAGCAGTACACTGCAGTATTTGTCCATGAGTTTCCCCACCAGAAGGGAAACAAACTAACAAAAAGAATGAGCCAAAAATTTCACCCCCACCCCAAAAAAAATCCCCAAATCTCAAGGGGGTATCTGTAACCTGTACTGCTGCCTTAATTCCACAGCACACCTGGTCAGGAGGTGTTTGTTATTCCTCAGAGGCCTGAGATTGAGTCTTTAAATCTCTGGCACTGAAGGTAACCCACAGCAAACCATACAGAGAGAATTAAGACTTCCTCAAGAATTAAGTCCTCTGTAGCTGCTCCCTTTTAAACCTCAGAAAATCCCCACTTTTTTTGTTTATTTGTTAGTTTTGTTTTGTTTGTTTGTTCTCTTTTGCCTTTGTGCAGAGCCTGCTCTGTGTCCTTGGCAGGAGGCACAGCATTACCCTAGAGTAGGTGAGGGGAAGAAGGATGTAGTGGCAAGATTCAGCACTTCCACAGACTTTTTTCACATAAATGGATAAGGTTGATATCTACATTATCTATTCTCCCCGACCTGGCACAGTGCTTTTGTAAGGGCTCAGTTTTCCTCTTGCAGCAAGGCTCCCAAAGATTTCAGGAAGGATGCTGTCCAAGAGCTCCACCACAGAGCTTAGCACCATCATCCTGGGCTCAATGTCTCTGGCTACTTTAATGAAGTGTGGCTCACATCATGGGGCCTTTGTTATCTATCCTTTACTGAATGATTAGAGTTCTGCTCTGTGTTTTTCACCACATATCTTTCTTTATTTTTTTACCTCTTTCTCATCTGGAATCTTGCCTTTTTTTTTTTTTTCCTGCAGTATTGTCCAGTTGTCCTTTCCAGTAAGACTCATGATCCCATTCAAACTTTGAAGTAACAGTCATTGTTAAACTCAAGCATCCATAACCTGAGGAATTTCCTGAGAGCAAAGGAATTCAGCTTCAAAATGTGCTGCTGAAAAGCATGCACAGAGACTTTGGAACTTGCTGTCTCAATCTGCATTTTCACAATTTCTTTCTGAGCTAAAATATTTGCCTTGAGAAAGCACTGAATATGGCATGAAGATAAATACAGCTTTGGCACTCAGTGCACTCTGCTTTTTCATTCATTAGTCTAATGAAGCAACACAAACCCCACTATTTTTCTCCCAACAGAAGCCATGTATCTGATAGCCCAGAAAATCCTTTTCTGTACCTCAAACACCTCTCTCAGAAATGCCACCCTGCTGTGGTAAACTGAATTATATATCTTGACCTGATGTTTACTGAACATATAAATTTGTTTGTTTTCGCTCCATGCTCTGTGCTCTCTAGATAAGGCACACTTTGAATAGAGAAGGGAAGAGGGAATGTTAACAAAAGAGTATGAGAATTTACTGGCACTGGGAAGATTCTAGCTCCTGCTAAGGACATGGGACAGGTTCTGTTCTTAAAGGTAGAAAGATGAGTACAGAGCTGAGAACAGAGCTGGCCTGAAAGAAAGGAGCTTCAAAAGCTCTCCAAATTAACACAGATGTCTGCTGGTAGGATCTGATGCTCTGTCTGCTCAGCTTATCATCATAAGAAAGTCTTTGCACAGGACAGATGGATGTATTTACCATTTAAAAATCCTCTAATTAAATCTTAGTTAGGGTTAAGCTAGCAGAAAAGTCATTATGCTTGCAAGAAATCACAGGCATTGGATATAAAGCAGCACAGGTATTGATTCCACTCCAGGATAACAAACATCTTCATCTGAGCTGCAGCACAGCAGCTGCCAATTAATCAGCAGCCTCAGTGTGCTGGTGAGGGAAGGGGAGGATATGGCTGAGCTGTACAAAATAACCCTGCAGTGGGATAGGATCTCTTTGACCACTCAGGAAATTAGCTGGCTCTAAGAGAGGCCAGTTTTATAGGTGACACCTCCCAAGCTGGTCAGCATTCTCTAAGTTTAAAAGATTTGCTTGCACTCCCCTCTGCCTTCTAAGAGGAGACACCAGTGACAGGCTGCTAAAGGCTCATGCATGCAGCCAAGCCTCTGTTCTTTTTCCTATTAAGGCTGTCAGGTCTCTCATCTGAGGTAAGACAACCTTGCCCAATTGTCTCCCATCACATGCTTCACTGTCATCAGAGCTTTCCTTTGGGAATCAGTGCAGAAGAGACACTCCAGCTCTGCTCTACAGCTAGGGAAGCAAGTCATGTCAGGAAAGGCAGTGCTCAAAATGTACCCTTCCCATAGCAAATTGCCAGCTGTTCAGCCCAGGGGGAGTCCCTCACCCACCACGGGACAGGATGCTCAAAGCAGCAGTGTCACAGCAGAAAAGCAAAGGCATAACAGGGTGGTACTCTAAGTACTGCCAGCCACACATCAGCGAGATGCCTGATAACAGTGTTCTGCTCTCTCATTTGCCTCTTCAAAGCTGAAATTTACAATCTAAATCATCTATATGTCATCTTTAAAAACACTGGCATCAAAGTGAGAAGTACAGGTAGTATTTCATAGTTACTTTGTCAGGCTCTCTACAGCCACAGGGAAATATTACTGAGTTGATAAAATAAGTCACATTATAAACCACAAGCCTGTTAGGTAGTGTGGGAACTGCCTCACCCCAGGAATTGTAGAAATACTAGCACAATGCCCTTTCTGAAAACCTGCACACATTTATCTATAAATGCATTAAATCTTCAGATTTCTCAAGTGCTAAATTAGACACGAATTAATGCTCTCAGCAAATCATTGGAGACCTGAACTTGCAAATACAGTAATGCTCGAAGGAAATGCAGAGCCAAGACTCTGCATATGTACCATAGATCTCTTTGCAAAGGGAAAAAAGTTACTCCAGTGTGTGAAGGAAACTGGGTGTAATTACCTGCACTCAGCAGAAGCCAACCTGCATTCCTCCCTGGGTATCACCCTTCCATCATGGCTTTAAACAACCTCTCAGGGCTGTTGCTGGGTAAGGTGTGCATTCTAATTCAAGGTTGGGGGTATGATCATGCTCTGTATGGTGCACAGAATTTATTGGTTTCACTTTATGAAGAGTTTTGATACGTTTCAAAGACAGACAGTCCTGTAATAATATCAGGTTTTACAAAGCACCTCAGTACAGATTCTTTTCTGTATGGCTTGTCTCTGGATTTCATTGCCTAAAATAAGCAGGCACATTAAAATACAGAACTCCATCATATGATAGCAGAGAAAATAATTGGCTTCAAGTCACAGCATTAGTGTATGAATCATGCACCCAATTATACATTTAACCAGTGACATAGAAAACTTAGTGAGGCCTCAGAGCTTTTTCCTTCCAATTGAAAAACGGAGAAGCTATCAACAGTTTCTTTAAAAGAACCTACTTAGTTATGGAAAAAGAAACTGGGTTTTGATGTCAAAATTACATGTTTGTTCAACAGTGTTATATCAGTACAAACTTTTGATGTATACTGAAAGTTAACAATGGTTAAAAGAAGACCGGTAGCGTACATGTGGAAAAGATTCCAGCTTTTCTTTGCATGCCAGTTTTGCTATTGGTACTGAGCTAAGCACAACTCCAGGAAAACTAGTGCAAAGCACATCAGAACCTGTCCTCTCTGTGTGATCCAGTGAATAGTCTATCCCATGATGTAAAGTCATGATGTGCATGGTTTCAAACACAGAATAATAGCATTCAGTAGGAGAAAGCCACAAACCAGAGTCAGCCTTTACCACTTTTTCTCCCCAGGTAGCTGAAAAACCCAGTCTGTGACTGTCCAGCTAAAATGGATAACTGTTTTCAAAACAGACAGAAAATAATTTACACTCTTCTCTCAATTTTAGCATGGTGCTCTAACTCCTAAAAAATGTTTCACTTCAAGTAAAGGGCAGAGCAATCTTTGAAACCGATGCTTGATCCAGGATGCTTGAGTCCCAGCAAAGATGAACAGTTTTAAGCATGCATTTATTTATGTACTGAGAAGAAAATAAGCTCAGTGCACAAAGATCAAATACTAACACTATTCTCTTGCTTGTTTCACTTTGCTTTCAAGCTTCAGGCATGCTGGTACTTTTTTTGTTCCCTCACTGAGGTGCAGGTACAGCATTTAATCCACCTCTCTTTTCCTCTCTATCCCCCTATAGTACTTAAAACCATGCTACCTCTTTATCAGGGAGGTGTAGGAAAGGTTGGAAAATTGCTTGATCTACCTGCGTCCTCTACTTGAATGGATTGCCATCAAGCTCCTGAGCTCCACTGAAAAGAACCTTCCTTTTCAGCAGCTGCAGAGTGTGACCTAAGGAGTGCTCTATGAACTACATAGCTACGGCACACTTTCTGCTAAAATGACAGCCTGTTTTCAAGATGGAAATGCCATCTATTTCTGCAGTGCTCACACAGAGGGATAGCACTGCTGGCTGCTTTGAAGTCATTCAACTCCCATCTCAGCCACAACGTCTTTGCTCCCCGTGGCCATATCTGACATGGAGAACTGAACCTACATACACGTGTACATCAGTGGTGATGTAGAAAGATGTGCCTCTTATTTTATCCATCAGTTACCTCGGCATCTGAAAAGAAATCTCTGAATAGCAACCAAATCACACAATTGGCTATCACCTTTAAATATGATAGTAATATTGTTCTTTAGATTATAAAAAGAGAAAATCCACTCATGCAAATATTTCTTCATCCCTGGATAGTGCTACAAATAAAGCACTGACTAAGCAACCCAGCAAGAATTTGTTGGCACCAATAATAGCACACAGAACAACTCTTTCCTAGTCATCAACTATGGAAGTGGGAGCTGCACACACACAATAAAGAAGACAGAAAATACTCCTGAGGAGCATGTTTCATAAAAGAGAAAAACACCTTTCTTAACCAAACTCAGAGTTATGAAGGACAGAACATGAATAAAAAGAACTTTAGTAGCCTAGATTATAAACAAAACAAAAATTGAAGGAATGGGATTATTTTGCTAGTTCAATGTAGCCTCAACAGAGCTTGTTTAGACACTATCAATGTTTTGGCAATGCCAGGCTTTTGAAAGAATATGGTCTTGTTAACCAGGAAGCTTAGTGAAATGAGCCATGACATTTCTCTAGGGAAAATTCTCTTGGAAAAATTTGTCATAGAATCATGGAATGGTTTGGTTTGGAAGGAACATTAAAGATCATCTAGTTCCAAACCAAGGTCCTTCCTTTGCAGCTATAGCATTTGTGCATGACAGAGTAAGGTCACCCACAATACCTAAAGGGGCCATGACTGCATTTCTCATCTCTCACACAGAGACAGAAGTTCTGCCTAAGCCCTGCCTCCTTCACACAGACACTTTAATCCAAGACTCTCATGCTCAGAGAAAACTCATGGAACAGTACCTACTTTGGCCTCTGAGAAATGCCAAAATGTACATACCAATGTAGGACAGTCACTTCATAGGCTTTCAACATTTTGTGGGATGAGACAGCCATTTTCCATGCACCTGTGTTCTTATTTTCTGTAAATGCTAACAAGTGTCTGACAGTTTAAACTACAAGAGAAGCAGCACAGGCTTTGCTGTGCCCAAATGTGCTGCTCAACAGGAAGTAGTAAGCAAACAATGTTTTAACAGCCGTGAATGTGGCAAGATGAGCACTTTGATCTGATTACCAGAAACTTCTTTAAATAGAGATGCAACCACAACACTGTTAAGCTGAGAGGTTCAGTAGTTAAGTAATTCACTTCAAATTCATTACTCTGATGCATCACTGACCACTTTTTAAGGCTTAGCTTAGCTTCACAATTTTTATTTCAAATCTTTCTCTTAACCCACACACACACAAATTAGATCTAAGCAGTCATTAAGCTGCACTGCAGAGATACCTTGGCTTTCTGGTAAGTATTTGCAATCACAGATTAAGTTGAGGCAGGCTCAAACATTTTTTCATTTTCTTGTCACTGTTTCTGACTTGTCAGACATGTGCATGGCCTGCACTTTACTTCCAGTTCAGTTGTTCTTCTACTGTCCCCTCGCAACTCTGTCATGTGAGGGAAATAGTGTCCCTCTGGACAAAAATTCAGGAAGGATTTCAGAGGCGATTTCAGAGAAATGTAGTTCAAGTGCTTTCACCTGCAATGTCATGGCAAAGTGAGATGGGAGCATTCACATATACACCCGAGTCTGACTTCTAACAAGAACCCTCAACAAGACAGCCTAGACTAGGTCTCCATCAGATTTTAAAGAGATCAGAATTTTTCTTGTGCCCAGAAGGACAGGCCAACATGAACCATGCTGTGATAATACAGGCTCCAAAAAGTGGCGGAAGAGACAGCGTTCAACTGCAGAGACGGCATCCTGAGTTACAAGAACTCATTACCTGCAATACCAGTCACTCAGTAGAACACAGGAGTTGTTTTGCCCAAAGTAAGGTCTATTTTCATTCAGAATTGTGGCTGGGAACACTTCACTCAAGGTAGAACAAGTTTAACTCACTGACACAGAGGACAAACTTCTGACAATCTCTTAGCCATGACGAGAAGGCCCACTATGAAGGTAAGGTGGTTAAGGACACACTGCAGAGCAGGAGTCAGCTTCATCACCTCAGCAATGAGGACACGTGAGGAGTCAGTTTTTTAGCTCAGGCCATAGCAAGGGACTTCCACTGTTCAGGGTGGTTCTCCACGAGGCTTCAGGCCACACATACACGAGTTTGGGTTTTCTACACTAGGTCCAACAGAGCCACATGGATGTGCCTGTGGTACTCCAAAGAAACTTTTAAAAGAACAAGCTCAGTATTTTAGAGTCTCTATCTTGCTCACAAATTCTTCTTGCACTTTGGTCAAAGTTGATAGAGTTGTAAGCTTGCTACCAAGCACAGAGTGGAGCCTGCTGGCTTCACGAGGATGTCTCACATGAGGAATAGTTGCAGGGCCAGGCCTTTGGTTGCCCAAGGGAAAGTATTTGCCCACACTCTTGTATGAGTGTGTCAAGAGGGAATTTAAAAAAATCCTAAAACCAGGTAAATGGATTATAGCACTTTAATAGGAAATTAATTCTTCTTGTGGCTGTTGAAAGAAAAATCACTAGAGATTACACCTCTCTCAGGATACAGTGTCTACCTGACACTGTAGAAAATAAAATCTAGTGAAGTCAATGGAAAAGCCACACTTTATTTCTGCAGGCTTTGAATGAAGTGGCATTTGTTCTGTTTTCTCTCTGCTAAGTATCCAGGGACTGCTCTACTATCTCAAAGCGTGAGCACAGAAAACCCCACCCAAATCTGCATAAGTGTGCAGTGTTAGATTTCAATGGAAATTTTTCACTGCAGAATTATCAAGATAAGAATTTTTCTCTTTATAGTCCTTGATAATAAGGTTTTGTAGCATTCAGAAAAAAACACCCAGTGGTTTCCCCACAGGAAACCCATGATACTGCTCTTAATAGGAGCCAAAATTTCAGGGGCAGTTAATGAGATAGCATTCTGCTTAACGCTGGTTTTAAGTAAAGTGGTGATTAAAGACAGGCTTGTCTACAATACACAAAGGACCCTGATTAGTTTTTTTAAATTTTATCATTACGTACAAAATTCACTGTGAGAGACAGAAGAGCTCTCTGCAGCATTTGACACGTACTTGAAAGGCCTCACTGTTTCTGGCAGCTATTTTAACCAACCTCTCTCCTGTAGCACTGTTGCTCATTTGTGTTCACAGCACCAGGAGCACCAGGTCTGCAGCAGACATCGAAGTAAAAAGTCACATGCTCAGCTTAAAAGAACAGTTCTACTTCTCCAATATGCTTGTGAGACTAGAACCAGAGCAGACTCCACTTCAGCATAAACTCAATTAAAAACATTTCTGATATATACACTTTGCCCAGAAAATTCTGAAATTTCATTATTAAAAATAGATTTACATTTCAAACAGAAATATAATTTACATCTTGCAGGAATACCTATTCTTTTCAAGACTGCTACTACAAACAATGTCTCTTACATTCTTTGCAAGGGGATTTCCACTTCAACATTTAGCATAGAAAATGATACAATTTTTCAAAGAAACCTTGTAATTTGAGTAGCAGAGAAAGTAGGCATTTGTGGCCTGATGGTGTTGTCAGTTGTGCAATTTATTTCACCTTCAGGAAGCCAGAATAAACATGCATTCTGCAGTCTTAGAAAAGCACAACTTGCTGGCAACTTGCATACATTACAAAATGTACTTATGTACTGTTTGTTTGACTCCATTTCAGCACAGACTCACTCCTTCATGTACATCTGTGCACATCAATATTTTATCGTGTTCTGTTTATGTTCTCCAAGAACTTTAGTGGCAGGAGCTATTCCCAGCCAAGGCAGATGTCCACTTGAGACAGACTCTTTTCTCAAGACACCAGCATCATATGCTTACCAAAGATCACATAAGTAATTAAGCAAGCAGAGACACTTTCCCAGAATATGCACCCAAGAATTTATAGTTTGGGGACTTAAAAACGAGGAGGAAATGCCTTTGTTTTCTAATGCAATAGATGGGGATAAAGTAGCATTGCCTTATTGTCCTCTCTTTCTAAATGCAGTCATGATTTGTCCTTGTCTCTACTGTCCTGAATAACAGCACTTTAAGCAGACTACTGGTTCTCTTAAGTTTTTTTCATGTAACACTGATAACAAAGGAAAGGAAAAAAAAGAAACCTCATATTCCCAATGGATTTTACTGCCTGAAGCAAATATTTTCTTGCTATCTAACAGAGCCTTCTGTCTCTTGCAGGTTGCCCAAAATAGCATACCAAGTTCACATTTATTCGAATAGACTTTGCTTTTGCAGCCATTCGAAGCTGATACAGTACAGCAATGATTTGCTCTTGGAGAGCAGATTTATTAACACACCAGTAGGACTACAAACTCAGAAAATCCCTGCTGCATTCTCAGTATTCACCTTTCCATTATGTTCCTAATTATCTCCAAAGGAGTTGATTTCTTGTAAGCTTCTTGTTCAGGCTGATAAGCATTTTATTCTGAATCCTCTGCAGATCTCAGATTTACTCCACGTGTTCTTAGCTGAGAAACTAAGCAACTGTCTTCGTTTTCACAATGCACATCTTCCACCCTCTCCAGTTTCTCTCTCAGTTCAGTATCCTTTGATAAGAATTCCCACCATTTTGAGTATTTTCAGATTAATTCCTCCTGCTCTATTCACTTCATTATGATAAAGCTCTGAGTAGTTAAGAGTCCCCTTAGACTTGAATGGGATATATTATATTAATCAAGACTAATCTGTTCCTTCATGTTCAAATAAGATGCTAATCCAGTAAATTATTTCTTAAGCATTGATCCAAGGCAGTTAATACAAAAATAATAATCCAAAGTAATAGCATCCCAAATAAACACAGATGGCAGAGGACATTTTCTCACATTAAAGAGCAGAGCTTTACATTGCTCCTTAGACTACACTGAGGGCTATTTCAGTTTATGTATTTCAAAAAGACAAACATAGTCATGTGATTCACATTCTTTTCATAAACCCCTCCTACTTCTACATCATACTTTGTAAGAGATAAAACTGTTCGCTCTGAAGAAAAACCCCAAAACTCAAACTATGCCTAAAACATCCGAAGTTAACAGAAGGTATCTTTGACAGTTCTGTGTGCAAGCTTCCTCTGGAAGAATCTACTCCGATTCTGAGAATAAAATGGCTTCTCTACCTAAACACAGACATGGTTCTTTAAATTCTAAAGACAGATACACACAGTAAGCCACGTACTGGTTTACCCTTTCTTTCCACAACTGCACTGGACTGTGGCCCCAGATTCATAAACTCCAAAGAATGGAGGAATGACATTATGTTATCTAACCTGACTTTGAAGAGCTGGTAGTATTATAATTCCTTCATCATGCCTCTGAATCCTGTTGTTGCTAAACTGTAGGCTCTCAGCCATGATTTTCTGCCTTGGTTTAGAAACTTCAAGAGAGGAAGAGTCACATTGCATTCCTAGGTAAAACAGTTCTGTAATTTAGTTCAAGAAGTATCTAAATACTTCTGTTGAATTCAACATAACATTAAACCCAAGAAGACTTAGAGTGTGAATATGAATATTACAAAAGTAGGTTTGTATCACATAAATGAGATTAATAGTCCTGTACACGTTCGTCTGAGGCAAGACAGGTGGGTAATAAGTACAAGGGTACACATAAAGACTTTAATTCTCTCTTGGAGGCAAACACTGAAGGAGAATGTGTGTTTGCTTGAAAAAGCTGAACCACATTTCCTGTTTGTAAGAAAAGAGGTGAAAAAAAAGACTGGAGGGATTTAAGATTGACGGCAACTCTAAAGACAGGTTCATGCTGCCAGGTTCAAAACCAGAGTATCCAACATCTGCCAACATAACTTGATTTCCTGTTGGATAAAGGGAAGGGGGAGTATTCCTAGAAACAACAGAACCAGGTAAGCCTTATCTTTTAAACTTGTAAACATAGGAGCCGTAGAACCACGCTATGGTAGATTTGCAGTCTTCCAAGAAGGTGGCTCAGGGTGCTAAATCTTCATTAATTAAGGCATTAGTTTTATGCTGAAAATATTGTGCTGTGGGCCTTCTTATTTTACAATGTGCTGTTTCCCTTCTGAAGTATGAAGTTGATATCTTACAAAGCAATTAATTGTGCACTAATTAATGGCAGTTTAAGGAATGTTTTTCAGAGAATTAATCCTGTATTAAAAGCTCACACAGGTGGAAGCATTTTTAATGCTAATTTAACATTCATCAGTCTCTTAATGGGTTTCTTTTTCTAAGGGCCATTAATACAAAATATTATTTATATCGATGTTTAATTGGAAGGGGGGAGGAAAGACAGTTTTATGTAATCTTTAACAAATTTGTAGACAAATACAAGAGGAAAGAATGTAAAGAAACCATTGTGTGCTCCAGGTCGTCACCATAAATCTGGTAGCAATTAATCAGCATCTGTGGATAACACGTTGACACCACAGATGTCATGTCCAGCTAGATGGTATCTATGTTCCTCACCTCATGTTCCTTTTCAGTAAACCTGGTAGAAGTATGCTATCTCCCTGTTATCCCTTGTGATGGATTCTCTAAACAAAATACATTAGAGCAAGGAAGAACAACACATAGCACTTCTGCTACCTATTCTTATGTTGTTAAAAGGACAAATATCCAACACGAATTGTTAAATCTGGCTCCACTCCCCACATGTAAGTACAGGATTATGTCGACTCCTTTGAGCTGCAATAAAATGATTAGCAGAAAATCACCCAGGAAACGTTAAAATGTTTTGGAGGCTTTTGGGTTTTTTTATTGGGTTTTTTTGTTTCTTTCCCCTCACAGTGCTCCAGTGACAATATAATGAACCCTGTAAAGAGAAAACCTAACAACAAATTACTAAAACTCTATTTATTCACATTTCTGTTAGTGGAGAAAGTTGTCAATAGAATTTCAAAGAGAAAAAGCAAAATTAACTACATATTTAGAAGGTCTTTTGTTTGCCTGTATTTCGTGGTGTGAATTTGGTACATTCAGTTTGTAACACTGCAAAATATACTAAGAGGTGGTGAGTAAACCCATCCCTAAAGTCAGAAAAGTAAAAACATTATCCAAATGAAATAACTTACCTAAGACAGATGTTCTATTTGGATGCTACTCCAAGTTTAACCTGGTTTTCAAAGATAAATGGAAGAACAGCAGCATAAGAATGTGTCATTAATACTAGAGAGAGTCTGATATTAGTTAATCAAAATACTGTCTTTATAATTATTAAATATAATACTTCTCCACTCACACACCCTAAAGTCTTCTAACAGTATAACAAGAAATGTTGTCCCTCTCATAAAACCTTGGGTATGTAATGAACTTTTTCCTTTCACAGAGAAGCACATTACTTTAAGAATACTTCAATATTATTTCTTGTAACAAACTACTACCAAGGAGTTGATCTCCTATCACAGACAGACTATCACAGAAAACCCTGATGGAATTTGAGCTTATCATTTTAGAACTGTAGTGTCCTATTCCCAAGTGACCTACTTATTATTCCATATGACCTTTTTCAAAAGATACAACACTTAAAAAAAAAATTCAGTTTGATGGCTTGAATGAGAATGCCCCTGAATACAGTGTCACGGGTTCTTTGGACTAACAATATGTTACATAAAACAAGATTAATATAGTTTTGCTCCATTTGAGAATAGATGACTTGAATGATTACAGGTTAGAATAAAAGACAAAAATGGAATACAATTAGTCTAATAGACTTGCTGTTTATTTATGACTCCCCATCTACAGTCTTCTTATCTTATTTTTGTCTTTAGCACAACCTGTTAACTGCAAGAGGTTGCATCTGCTGTTGTGCATTTAGGGAGAGCAGTGTAGTTATCTGTGGAGCCAAATTGTTCTTCACACAGTTAGTCAGCTTTCCTTCTAATGCTGCTGTTGTCAAAGTAG
Organism: Peucedramus taeniatus; assembly: GCA_013400575.1. Taxonomy (NCBI): domain Eukaryota; kingdom Metazoa; phylum Chordata; class Aves; order Passeriformes; family Fringillidae; genus Peucedramus; species Peucedramus taeniatus. The sequence continues at coordinate 18,769 of WBNO01023432.1, read as the reverse complement.
TTAATATTGAAATAATGCAGTTATAAATGTAAGAAGCATATCAGAAACACCTATAAGAACAAGAAGAAATGGGAAAGATCTGGGAGTTGCATATCTGTAAAGCTAGGATATAAAATCAGATTTTCTCGTATTTTATATCTGGGTAATACAATTAGCTTGAAACTAATGTTAGAATGGCATGGAGCTCTCAGAAGAGCACAAGTACATCTCCAATCAAGGTGTTTACTATGGTTTTATGGGCTAAGCAAAAACTGCTGTTGTTTCTCCCATATAAGTAGTGTTACCTGACAAACAAATAGCTAGTATTGCAAAAACAAACAAATAAAAATATACTGAAGTCACACATATGTTTGCATACATTCTACTGAAACACAAGCAGATGTTTAAGTCAGTGTTGTGGAAAATAAATTTAAAACTAAGTAGTGTTCATCTGGGAAGAAATTTAAATGTTCTTTTCTTAATCTATCCACACCCATGAAATTTCCTAAATCATGCTTAAGAACCATAGATTGTGAGATTTAAAACATTGGTACGTTTTATGAGAAATCCAAGTTTCAGATCTTTTTTTTTTTTCCAAGAATGTTTTTAAAGTTCTTGAGATGTAGGATGGCTCAAATACTATAGAATTTAAACTTGAAAACTAAAAAGAAAAAAATCGTACCCAACCTTTACTATTTTCCAGATAATAATTTCAATTTAAATCAAAAGCTGAAACAGAAAAATAATACTTGTCAACAAAAAGTGGGCCAGTTAAGGGCTGAAAATAGTCAAATTGAAACAAAGTGTTTTCCTTCTACTCCAGAAACACCAGGAAAAATTGGATTCCTGAATCAGAGAGATAAATGACAACATTCTATATGAAGAAAAAGGAACAATGTTAGATGGCAACTACTTTCAGCACCTCCTCACTCTTTTTATTCTAATGAATCTCAGTGTTGTGGCTTGTGGAACGGGCTGCCCAGGTGGAGTCCCCATCCCTGAGGTGTTTCAGGAAAGACTGGCCATGGCACTGAGTGCCATTGTGCAGTTGGCAAGGTGCTGTTCAGTCATAGGCTGGACTCGATGATCCCAGAGGACGTTTCCAATGTAGTTGATTCTGTGATTCTATCACAGTTACATGTGCTTCCCTTCTCATTGTCCACAATACTGCTTCTGCTCCCTGGGAAAAGTGTTTGTAGGAAAAGAAATATGAAATGAACGTAAGAATGGAAACCAATCACATCAGAAAAGATAAAAAGATAGGAGAAGAATGAGAGGATTCTGATTATTTAGGCACAACAGTGAAACTTGAAATTTCTTGTCCTGGACAGACTTGTAGTTTTGGACAGGTTGCACGGGATGCAATGTTGAGTGAGTACTTGCACAGTAACCAGGTTCCAAAGACTGGTGATTCTTGATGCATCCTGATAGCATCTTCTCAGTGTAGGATCTCCCATTCTTTTAATTCCTTCCCTGAAAAATTGGAATGATGTATAGCTGCTCCATGGGGATGTTGTCTTTCCTCATAAATGTCTGTATCTCATTGCATAAAAGTGCAATTGCCTTTCAACATGAAAAGAGTATTGCAGTGATAAAGAACTCTCAAACACCTTTGGGAGAACTCAAGTGGTAGAAAGGAAGGGAAACAGGATGTTTAGTTTAAAAAGAAGAATAAATGGTCACTGAAAGTACCATGTGGAAAAAAAAAGTTAAAAGTCTGTCAGAAAATTACAGCTTCTTTGCTTTGCTTTGTTCCTTTTGAAAGAGAGTTCTGATCAGGAAAGGAACCTGCATCCCAGAAGCCTAGGTGATCTGTGATTTTTTACTACCAGGGCTTATCTTATCTTGTTTTGTCATTATAAGAACACCTGGGGGTTGAAGTACAACAAAACAAAAAGAGCTTTGGCAACACCAGCAAAACTAGGGGGCAAAACCCGTAAGAAGGTTTTGAGCTGGAGCCCAGTCAGACAAGGAACAAAACTCTGTCTTCTCAGCAGGAGCAAATGCATTGCCACCCTCCCCTGGCCAGCAGCATGGAAAAGTGCATTCCTCTACTCCTTCAACTCAGCTTTACTTAAAAAACAAAGAGTGTCAGCTTTGACAGTGATTTTCTGAGGGAATCCAGATATATCAAAAAACCAACAAAGTGCGTTAAGGATCGGTATCGTCCAATCCAGCCCCTTGACTGCTCTGCTCCAGCTGCACGTTCCTTTTTATGCACTACTAGAAGAGCTCATCGGTTTTGGGCACCAGGCTTTATTTCAAACAATCCAAATCTCAGAGAACATGAAATATACCCCTGAGGAAAGTAAAGAATAAAGCTGCAATCAGCTTTCACCCATTTATTTGGCTCAGTGTTTCCTCTGCCAATGAAGGCTTTTGCAGGCCATTCATAGAAACACTGATAATTTTGGCCATTAGACAGCCACAAATAGGCTATTTTCTTCAGCATGGTTTGTGCTGGAAAATTTGTATAAGCTAAGGTTAATCAAAGAATTAATTAAATTAAAAAAACAGATTTTGTGCAGGGGGGTTCTTTCCTGTCTTTCTTATTGCAAGGAGTGGCAAGTTTAGAGCAAAAGGAGACTTTGTTCAAATAAGTGGACCCACCTTTTACCAAGTGATTTTCCAGGAGCTGTTTGAACTTTTCCTTGCAGTAGTACTTGGGGCTTCACTGGTTCCCAGCTGATGCTTAACCTTTACCACCACTTCCTCTGGTTTCTCAGCCAAGAAAATAAGAACAAGTAAGTGGTTTTAATAGCTGGAAAACAATGCAAGAAAACATAACCAAATTTTGGCTTTTTTTTCAGGGATTGTTAAAATGTTACAGTCTTAGCTATTATTCAGAGACACATCCAGCAAATTTGTTTTGACTAAATTCAGAACTACTTTCTTGGACTCTGGAATTTAGCTATGCATTTACTTAATTTACTGCAAATACTAACTTAAAGACAACTGCAACAATAATTTCAAAGCTATCCAGTAAAATGACTATTTTCTTTATTAATTTCTGATTTTTATTGCATCTTACAGACAAACCAATAGCTTAATCTTTGGCTGAATTCCTTTGAAACAGTATTTCTGCTAACAGTTTATTAAAGTTGCTTTCTTAATATTTAGCATCTGGTTTTGATATTAATTATTTAGCTTGTATAGCAATAGCTGTCAGACAAGAAACAACAAAATAGCAGCTTTGATTACAGAACACAAAAACCAGCCAAGCACCAAGAATACAGTAAAATTGTTAGACAACACAAATGGTAAATTTTTTTTCAGTTACAGGAATGGACTGCCATTTTTCTATCTGGGCAGTTTTGGCCTTCCTGAGTTTGGCTCTGCTTGTTTCACTGACACTGAATATTGTACACTGTATGAAAAAGAAGCAAGGTAAGTAATTTCTCTTTGTAAGGAATCAAATTTCAATGTTTAAAGCCATCCCTGCTCGGAGTTATCAAGACGACAAATTGATTCTTCTGAATCTTAGTTATATTTTGGCAAGAATGATTTTACTAGAGAGGATCTATCTTTTGAAAATTTTCAGGAGAGTCTGGTATGATTACAGAATGACTGCTAACTGCCCAATCCACTGCTAAAAACAGATACCCAAATCCATTCTCTGAAGGCAAATCAATAGAACAAAAAGAATTTAGTTCTAATTTTTTTAAAGTATATTTTTAATACCTGCAATTTCCTTTCCTAGGAAGTATACTTTTCCTATAACTAGTTATTATTTATATTTTAATTTTAAAATTAAGTAGATGCATTGATAGAAAATACATTTGAGAAAATTTTCTCCTCCCCAAATTCCTGAATGCTTGTTTGAATTTCAGATTTCATACAGATTTTATGCCTTATCAGTGTATTTTGGAAAAACATTCTAATTGCTTTTCATAATGGGATTTTTCTGTATTTCTTAAACCGATGTGTCTCTTATATGACTACAGTCATGCTCTGGTTTTGTTGAAATTTAATTTTACTTTTTGACAGATTGTGCCAGTGCAACCTGTCTTATGCATGCAATTCTATGGTTAGGAAGTTGTACAATCCTCACCATTCCCTTTACACAGGCAAAACTGCACCTGTGCTGTACATGTAGGGGTGGGCAGGCCAACACTGGTGACTTCAACAAGGCTCATTAAACCTGTGTATATAACCTACATAAACAGAAGGCCTCTGCTTATAATCTGAGCTCACCAAGTATTAGAGAGTCAGATATCCACGGGATATCAAGAGAGTTGTTGGAGCCTTTTGGGAGGGGTGCCAGTTGAGCTTTTTTGTTTATTTTGTTTTAGGGCTACTAGGCAGATATTTCTATGAGGAAGAATCACAGTCATTTACAAAACTAACCTGACCAAGGTTTAGGTCAGAGTGGCTGATGCTGCATTACTCACTGAATTGGAGCTTACTGTGGTAAATTCTGGAGTCCTGGAGCAGAGTTTAGAAAGTCAGGCATTCCTGAATTATTCATCAAGCTCTAGCATGAAATCTCTGTAGCCATTGCCTCTCTGCTTCAGTCTCTTCATCTGTGTGAATCACAGGATCTCTTTTTCAGCCATACCAGAACTAGTGAAATAAACACATCACTTTGTAATATTAACATGATTCACCTTCCCAGAGAAAATCTGAGAGGAAAAATGAGGGAGAAGCAGAATGTGGAGGAAGTCAAGAATTAATCACGTGTTATGTTTTTTGGGTACTGTAAACTAATGTAGACTTTGCAGACACAGCACAGGGCCCTAACACAAGCATTTCTTGTATTTGACAAAAGTATTTGAGAAAAGTAGCAGGACAACTGAAGATCCTGAGAGCCAGAGCTTTCAACTGTATTCTCTAAAACAAAACCAAGACCATACCTGTTGAGACAGTTATCTGAAGTGTTCTAAAATAACGTTTCATTTTCTTAACTTTTTTTTAAAAACAAATTTTCCAGCTAAAATGCATAAGGACTATGAAGAGAGCAATCCAAGGTAAGCTGTATTAAAAAGTTTCTTTCTGGCAAAGGTAAAATATGCAATAAATAATGACAGATGTCTTTGGAGGGATGGCATAGAGGAAAATTCAATATCTCATGCAGTCTGCCTGGAAATGTTGGTAGTGAAAAAAAGTTTTCAAAAAACCTAGGGAAAAAATATTCACATGTGAGATACATCCTCCAGTCATTTTATCAACAATGAAATAATTACATGCTAATACTATAATTTTATCTGAAAGTGCAAGGTATTGAGTTAAACCACCATTACCTATCACTTAAAGTAAATAATTCCATAATAATTTAAAAGAACTCTCAGCTCTCACACACTAGTGACAAATTATAGCCTGATAGTTAATACTTGTGGAGCAATAATTTACATGTATTTACATTTCATAACCATCTTTTACACATAGCATCCAAAAGCAATAAAAGAGTCTGTTTACAGCTGCAGGATATCTCATGATCTGTTACACAAATCTGTTTCAAGTTCTCTCTCTTATGTGACACAGAAAAAAAACCCAAACCAAGCCCAAACTTTAGAAAACAGAGATGGGTAGAGCCTCATCTCAACCCAAATATAAAAGGCCCTTGAAACAAAAAATACAAAAGCCTGCATCTGTTACCCAAAATCAATTCTCAATTACAAATTTTCTTGAAATTGGGAAGTCTCTATTTGTCTATTACTGCCTGTTCAGATGAAAAATACCACTGAATGTGGTGTTAGAGCACGACTTCACCCCCTTGACGAGACGTAATATAGGGGTGCAGTAGAAAGGTTACACACTGCTTCCCACTAACAATTCCCATTTTACAAACCCCCTTAGAAACATTTTCAAGTAACACCAGGTAATGAAACACAACACACAATTAAAAATGCAAAGCTGAACTTGGCTTTGGTCTTCTCTGTTACTGTTGACAGAAGGATTTTAGTTGAATCAGAGGGGACCTTTTAAGAACATCATCCCAAAAGACACATAGGGCGCTTTAGTTTGTATTGCAGAGTGGTCTCAGAGAACATGATTTGGGTTCCTGCAGAAATCCGTGGTTCTCTGGGCTTTGTATGGGTCTGGTCTGGCTGGCTGGAGCCCAGGCCCACACGGACCTGCATGGACTGAAGATAAAAGACGAGCAGCGCTCTTCCCCACGTGGGAGCGAGTGTCCTGTTTATTGGCTTGGGATGGGACACTGCTGGCCACAGCCACCACCCAGGCAGGAAAGAGGCTGAACCCTTACCTGCAGTGGGGTTTTGTACCCCAGGGGATGGGGGCAGGGAGAGAGGACCATGGCCTATGGGATAACATTGGGGTGGGGCGTGGGGAGGGGAATCCATGGGGGCAGGGCACCAGGGGTGTGGAAAGGAGTGCATGGGGAGACACCAAATGATGAGGAAGGGGGAATAATCTACATGATATACCATACTCAATAACATTTTTCCCAACATTTTTCCCAACACCCAATACAAAGACCACAACTAAATAAACTATTTAGTGCAATACAACAGGTTCCTCTCAGTGATCATTAATATTTCTTACCCTACCTCAAATGGTAGCTTAATAGTCTTGAGATTAGCTTTGTGCCTAATGAAGTTGCAGGAAAGGAGAGTTCAGTTCTAGGCTAGGTAATAAATCTCGCCTTAGAATACCCACAACTGCCATTTCTGCCCTCTCTGATATTTTTGATCTTGTTTATAAGATGACAAACAATCTGCTATATAGAGATAGACACACACAATCTGCATATGTGCATAAAACATTTACTAAAATACAGTGTTGGGGTGCTAAATAAAGCATATTCTGTGAATTAAAAGTATTTTTTCATTTCCCTTGTAGCTATGATGGGTATCACACAGAAGATTATCCAGTTTATGGCAATCTCAATCAAGATATTTTAGGTAAGCTTATTTTAGGAATATGTATCTATTCAGTGGCTATAAAAATATAATATGAAAAAATGACTGACTGACATATTTTGCATTTTTCAAATGGCAAACGAGAATCTACACATTTTCAACTATTGATATAATCAAAATTATTAAAAGATACTTGGGATAGAAACGCAAACCTTCATACTGCACTACTATTTATAAGACCAGATCTCATACAGAATTTGATTGCTTACAGTCCATATGTTCCTGTTCAGCCAAGTATCTAAAAACAAAGAGCTTGTCTAAATGTAAAGCTGCACTAACTGAAACAGCAGCTTGATGCCTGCCTCTTAAAGCAATCTAAACCACATATTACTCATGGCCCAAGGTCAGAAGCAGAAACAAACACACACGAGCTCTGTGCTGTGGCTATCCGCGTGCCACCAGCGACACTGACAAACGGGCTGAAGCCCAGCAGTGAATGGTGCAGACAGCCTGGCTCTGCTTTACTGGGCTCAAGTTAACAATCCTTGCCAGAGACACCACATTAAAGGCTGTAACATCATGTAACTGCAGCAAGAGCTGGATGTGCCCAGGGTTTGTCTCTCAAAGCCGTCATAGAGTTAAAGCAGTATTTAAGTAATGAGAACACAACTTTTTCTGCAAGTCTTAATTGAAGCTAAGCAAAACTAAAGCACTTGAACTGCAGGAAAAAAAAAAGCCCAAACAAACCCAGCTTTTTCATACACAGTTTGAATAAACTGAATCAAGTCAACACTCAAATGCAGTAACATTGTAAAAATCTGAAAACTCTAAGGAAGTAATCTGTTTTACTGGTGGCTAAAATGAGATATAACATGAGAAAATAACTAGAACAAAATATACAGAAAACTGAAGTAGACTCAGGAACAGAATTTAATCAACAGCTGCTGCAACTCACAACCTCTTTCTCAGTCAAAGAAAAGGCTGCCCGTGCTGAAAAATTCATCAGTATGTGGCTACCTCTTAATTGCAAGGAGTCCTTCCACCACTCTAAAATGACACCCATACAAGTAAATAATGAGAAACCTCTCTTTCATATGAACACAGAATTATTTTCATTTTCACAGTATGTGTCTGAATTTCTTAGCTATTTACTTCTCTATAATTAGAGGGAAAGAACTGTGTATGATTTCTAAACAAACACAAACATCCTACCAAAGCAAACTGGGGGGAGTTTAGAGCATTAATTTAATTTAATGTTAGAGCATTCTCCAACAGAGAGAATCTGTTGGTCTGATCATTTAAGACTCAGTAGCATGTCTTAATAAAAAGATTTTTCTACTTTGATAAATTACAGAAGAATGTTGTTACGAGCAGATGAAGTCCCAGCCTCAAAGACCAGTTAACCAGCTACAGGTATCTTTAATTTTAGTTATAGATTTCTGAATTAGGGTAACATGGTATGACTCAGAGTTCCTCTATTTATCCTATATAACATAAATCTGAACACTCTCACAAAAATTACCATGCATTAGTATCTCAGTTCATCAAGGTATTTCAGTACAAACTTGACCCTTCATTCAATCTGAGTCATTAATGAGGAAGCATAACTATAGACAGTTCAGATTCATGCAATATAGCACAATAAAGCTCAGCCACAGGCATGCAGATTATGTGGAATTAAATTTGCATCCATGGCCATGGCTAATGTAAAGAATTAATTTTATTTGGTTTAGTTATCAACCAAGGGGAAACACAAGCTGCATCACATGATTCTCATGAGTTTGACTGGCTCTCTCCTGTCCAGTGCAAAATCTATATGCCTTAACCAGGGAAAGATTGTTTTCTATTGATTTTACTTTGTTCAGATACCTGTATGCCTAAAAGCATGAAAGCTTCCAATTAAATTCACCTGTAATTTAAGCATTCCTAGCATCAATTTCCTCAGTTGACTGCCACATATTTTGTAAGGACTGATTTTCAGACTATCTCACAGGGTATTTCCAGCAGGTAAAGAACAACCTTTTAAATCTAAACATTCCAATGTCAATAGTCATTGATGGTCTGGCTTAAAAAGCAGAAAAAAACCAGGGGAAAGACACCAAAAGCATACATTTTGCACAGGAAATGAGATCATATATACAGACAAGAATCATCCATCTTGGGTTTTCTGCACAAAGTCTGTTAATAGCTGGATTCCAACTAAAAAATAAAAAAGTGAGAAGAAAACCAAAACAAATAATGTCTTGCATCCCAAAGAACCTGGACTTGTTACATGAGCTTCCCTCCTTCCCACAGAGAATCTTTCTAATGATACCTTGATGAATTTTTCCATATTGCCACTATCAGTCATTTACCATTACATTATATTGATCTGTTTTCCATTCTCTCCCATTTAATAATTTGTACTTTTAATGAGTTGTTTTACAGTTAGCTTAGGCAAATTTCAGGCAAGATTATGATTAGAGTGTTGAAGACTTAGATATGAATTTAAAGCAAGGATAACTACTGAATGTTAAAGTGAATTTTCTTTCAGGTGGAGTCTGCCAATCAGATGTGCTATGCCTCACTTGATCACAGTGTCAAGGGGAAATGCAGAAAACCAAGGAGAAAGAAAGATCCTTCATTAGAAGAAGATGAAGGAGAAAGATCATCTAGCCCCATGGTGGCTTCTAAAGTTAGCATTTACCTCAATAGTGAGCAGCTGGCTGCCGAAAACACGGCAAAAGTAGAAGCCATTCATGATGATCCCATCAGATTAATGGGCTTGATTCATAATACAAAAGGGGAGAACCGAATATGTAATGAACCAAATATGTAACCATAAAGTGAGATTTGCTTTTTCATTTTGGAGGAACAATGAATGATCAGAGAAGATATTCTGGAAAGCTGACATACTAAACAGTGGTGTGAAATGGTAAGTTAAGTGTTCCAAACTGTCTGCCAAGCATATTTATAGACTAAGCAAGACATAGGTCCAGCCTGCCACTCAGATGGATCTGCCTTCTGAAGACAATTTGCAAGAGTTGCAGAAGCTGGTGGCTCAGCACTCACATGGTAGTGATTCCAGTAAGAATGAATCCTGTTTTAAACAATCATCAGCTTTCAAGCAGTCCTAAAAGACCCCTTATTCTCTATACAGCTCTAGCAGAGTACAACTATTCCATATTGACTTCAATACTTTTGAAATGAGATTGTTTTTTGTACTTGCACACTTGGTGATTAGTTGTTTTACCAATTAAGAACTGACCTCCTGTTCCACACTGTGAACTTTCTGACTGTGACTGGTCTATGGCAATGACTGGAGAATAATTTAACAGCTGATTTAAAATAGTAATTGTACATTTCACAAGACTTAAAAGTATCTTTGTGTATCTTTAGTTACCTCTTACAATACTAGACTACATCTCTAATCTCAACTCCTCTACTAGTGTAATATTGCATACAGCTGTATTCAAGGGTCCACAAAGATATTATCACACCATCTGTAACAAGCTAGGGAGGATTTCTTCCTTCTAATACTCCATGTTTACATTCCTACTGGGTTTTCCATTGCCATCCTTAATTATTTTACAAAAACAAAAAGAGCTTTTTATTTCCCCAAACCCTTCACTTACTGTGTGCATATTCATTTGAAGACTAAACTCTTTAAATGGCAAGTTTTATAGAGTGGGTATCTATTTTTATATTCTGGAAGTCATTAAGTAGTTGCAGCAGTAAACAATAAAGCAAGTTGATGTGTCTGCCTCTAGGTGTCAGAAACTTCTGCCTTCTCAAAAAAACAGGATATTGGAGCCTTTAAAATTCACAGAGCAGTGCCAAGGAGCTTGAAACTCTGAAGCACACAGAGCCCTAAAACTGCCAGGTCCTGAAAGAGATAGTCCTGGAAACAAAAGACCCTAGTACAGAGAGCCAACACCTTCTAACAGTAGAAATGGATGGACACATCAAGATATTATACAAATTTATGAAAAATAACCCCAATGGTTAAACTCAACCTGTCATTTCAATTTGTTAACTAATTTAATGGAAATGAGGTACCCACTTGAGTGTACATATAACAGTAAGTTCACTTCATGGGATTTAAGTACATTTAGTTTCCTTTCTATTCCCAGTCTTTATTGTTTAGTCCAGCTATGTGTTTAAGTTAATTTTCATCAGCTGCTTTCCCTTGCAATATAGTTTGTTCAAAGAGCAGGGCATTTTTCTAAATATGCTCCATATATATCTATACACACTTCCTTTCCACTGCCTCCAATAAATTACTGATTGTGGCTCTCAGACAGGATGATCTTCAACTGCTTATCAACTATTTCCAAGGCATTTGTAATGCTGCCACATTCAAATTTAGCTTTATTCTTTTGGCTCTTTACTTTCCATCTGCTTAAATAAGCAATCAAACTACCTAATTTTCTTTAACGAGTTTTGGGGTAGTTTTCAAGTGACTACTGAATCCTTACATAAAAAAGCATGTTAAATATTGTTCCATCATCAAGACATTAGAGAAAAACCTACATAAACTATCATATACTAGTTAAATTCTTTATGTAAAAAGCAAGTTTTAACTAGTTACAATGCAAGAAGTGCTAGGTTCTAGGTTTACACTGTCTCAGTAACCTCATCTGTTTTTCCACTGTTCCTTAAAAAAAATGTATAGCAAAGAGAAGCAGTGTAAAGCTTTTTTTTATTAACAGTAAGCTTAGCATTCAAGTACCGGTTCAATGGAACAGTAAAGAATGAGTAAACAAGAGAAAATATGGTGGAAAAAGCAAAACTGTTAGGAAGGGTAGAAGAATTGAACTCGAAACATGAGAGATCAGGTAGCACCACTGACATCCAGGTTGAGGCAGATGCATTCCAGCAGTAATCATAGCATTTGATAATCACTGTAGATGCACCTGGCCAAACAGCACTGTTAGGAGAAATAGACTTTTGCTTGTATCATACTTTTAAGAATCTGCTGGCTCACATGGTATAGGAGGATCAACTCTAAAATTAGAAACTCTTTCTCCCTTTTTTACTACTGCTAGCACCCAAAACATGGCATTGGCATGATCTTATCTTCCAACACATAAAGGTTTTCCAAGAATGATCTCTATAAATTATTTCAAAGTAATCTTCATGAAGACAATTTTGCTATGTTGAATAAACCAACTTACCTTCCTTACCTGTCTGAGCTGCATTGAAGTTGCTGTGTAGAAGTCATACCTGGATTCAGAACAGCTCCAAAACCCAATTCCAGTTGACTTCTAAATTGCTTTAGAACAGAAACCAATGAATGATGCAATCTCTCAGTACTAGTGTATCAAGAAATACTGGGAAATAATTGCCTCAACAAATCCAAGAGGAAGATAGTTCATAAAATATATTCCCTTCAGTGCATCCATGGCTTGAAAAGGAAGAAAAAAGAACCCCGAGAGCATTTCTAAAAGACAGTATTTTGCTGCTGCCATGGAAAGACACAATAATATCCAAATTATGAAGGATGGAATGTGTATGCTGAAGTTCTTATTGCAGAGAAAACCTCACTAGAGCTAGCTTCTTGTCCTATTCAAGAACAATACTTAAGATAACAAGATTTTGGTTTTAAGAGCTAAAATAAAACCCTCCTGTCTGGAAATAAGGTAAAGCCAAAGAAAACCAATTTCTTCCTTTTCTGAAGCTCAGAAAGCTAACAAGGGGCAGTGCTGATAAAACAGTAAGTACCTGATCTGACACCACCAACACAATCCCCTTGCTAAGAAAGGTCACAGCAGTGAAAACCTGTGGGACCCTCATACCTCATCCTCATGGATTTGCTCATGCAGGTATACAAACTCCTCCTGAGAATTCACATAGGTGAAATAAAATATTAAAGGCAGGTATTTGTTCAGAACAGTTTTTTATTTAGAACATATACTGTGTCAGGTACAACTTTGTCAAAACACAGAATGCAATTATCAAATCTACAAAAAAGTATAACATTTTATTGAACAATCAACTCTGGAAAATTTTAACATTAACATTACATAGCAGACTCAAGCCATAGCATATAGCAGTGATTTTTGGGTCTGTACTGATGCATCCTAAAAGCAGGAATAGGCAGCAATTTAGGTAAATGAACTTGTTCCTTATTATTAACACAGTAAGAATCAAAGCTTTTTATATCAACTTTGGTGACCAACTTAAAAAATGTTAACATTAACACAGCACATAACAGTGAATTTGGATCTGTACTGAGACACTCAAACAACATGAATAAGCAGCAATTTAGGTTAATGAGCTTGTTCCTTATTATGAATACAGTAAGAATCAAAGTTTATCAGCAAATAAAAAGAGTACAGATCACATTCTGTTATTACAAATATTGTCAAATATAAAATTCCAATTTAGCCATAAATTGAGTAAGAAGTGCCCTGTTAAAAGGGATGAACCCTTTACCAAAGATTTGAACTATAAGGAAGTATAAACCAGAACTAGTTGAGTATTGCTTACATATAGTTGTACATCCTTGATTCTTGAAAGAAGAAATAACACTGAATAAAACCCAACCTATATAAAACTTTTTTAACAGTAGCAGTGCATTAATGCTTCTTGGTGAGCTTTAACCAGAGTCATCCAAGGGATTCCTACAATTGGTCTTTCCCATCAGTGTAGCTTAGTTTTCTGTATACCCTATAGAAAAAACCCAAAACCTCTGTTTAGATGATGGAGTAAATTACACAAAAATACTGTATTTGCTGAAACTCCAATGAACAGGATGAAACTGAAGCAAATCGTCAAAGCAAGGTATCTGAACATCTTGACTGTGAATAGTAGCAGGGCTCCTTGTCTGCTTTCCTATGTGCTTTCAGATGGAGAGGAAGCTTTTCATGCTGTGTCATTTTAATGCCTCAGTAGTGCTACTAGATCAGTCTAAGTTATGTATATCTATTAAACCTTGAGATGCAATCTTGGAATGTATTCACAACTAGTTAAAAGATAAAGACAAGTGAGAACACCTTTCATATTACTGAAGAAATTGCATCAATTTTCTCTCTTATTTTGAACTAATTTGGTTTACATCTGACAATTAAGTATAGCAATAAAGCTGTAGGACAGCATTCACACAGAGCTGAAGAAAAGTTCATTAGTTATGAACATTTCCTTTTCAGAAATCTTCTTCATAATCATCTTCTAGATAAAGGCAATCTGGTTCCAGATAGAAAGACATTATTCCTTTTCTTTTCACAACCATTCATTACAAAATACAGCATTTTGCCACATGGCTCAGGCAATAAACGTCTGAGGGATCTGAAGCCATTAAAAAGCTTCACTGCTGCGAACCATAGAAAGCTAAAAATATCACACCATAGGCCTTGGGAAGCTTTCCAGACAACAATCTATTTTGGCTACAAATCAGCAAACATGTCTTTGTGTAATTAAAGAACAAAGAAATAGATTTTATTCCAGATGACTTGGAAGAACACTCTGAAATATTGATTTCTCTACTTATATGCATTAAAGAAAGAAAAACCTTTTCCTTTAAAACAATAAGTAATCTTACAGGAATGGCTGTTTTGTATGGGGAGACAGGATAATGGAGTGAGGAAAAGCAAAAGGAAATCCAAGAACTGAGTATAACTTTGCTCAGCTAAGTGGGCATACTCAACACCACAGAAACATCCTTGCATACTCATCAGCTTGTCTCCAATCTTCCATTATATAAGAAATAATCCAAATATAATCTTTATCAATATTGAATGTATTTGTATTGTAATACAAGCCTCTAAATTTCAATTCCAACTTTGCTTAAACTGAAACTTTTCTTTATATCATTAAGCTTCTTTTCTGGTTAAATGTGCCATACAAGTAGTTAAAAAAATGCTTTCAGCCTTCCTTTGAACTTCTAATTCAAACATTGTCAGAAAATGTTGATATCAGCTGTATCATGATCTCAAGCATAGTGAAAATATTTCTTGACTAAGTTTGGAAAGCCAGCATAATGTCTGGTGAAAATTACACTTATGGCAAAAAAGCATGTCAAAAATATTTTGGTAAATAAAATTATGAATTCTTTAGAGAGCTTTTAATGACTTTTAAAATCCTTAGAACATTAAATGTTTGCAATTAAAAATCCAAGAGATCTGAAGCTTGATAATCCTTTAAAAGTTACGTATTTTTTATGAAAAACAGACATATTAGGCCAGTATTCAGGGAACTGGAAAGAGTGTCCTGCTTCCAGAGATCTAAATACACTGCCAGTAGTGATAATAGCAGGAGGAGAGGATCTCTGATATGGTCCAAAGAGAGCCACTGCTTGTTCACAACAGAGCCAAAATGCAGGTACTGATGCCCAACTGCACAGAGGCCAACTTCTGCAAGTCCTTTTAAATGGCAATATGCTGCACTCCTCTCTGAGAGGACTTGTCAGCTTAAACACACAGCCACAATCAGAACAATTCCATAGCATATCTAAAATAATAAATGCCTCTCTAATGAACAGCACAAAAGGATTACCATAGGTGTTAATTCAGGTCATCTTACTGTCTTGTGCTCAGCAGCTCCCCTTGCTGGAGTCTGGCTAGTTTTGACCACAGACACCTCTCAGTGCTCAAGTCTGCAGGTGTGATTAGCTTGAGTTCTCCCACACTCATTTTCATTCTGCAAGTATGCATGCCACCTCCATATCTTTAATACAGGTGTAGAGGAGTAAGAATTCATTTGGAAATCTCTTTGAAAAAGAGACTATTATTATTACCTTGGGTGACACTTCCTCACATTTCTGAGGCAGCTGCAATTCTCCATTGCCCCAGGCCAATCAGAGTGTGTATCTGCAATCCCAGATTCTGGTGATTAGAAAGTGGATGAAAAGGGCAAGAACAATGTTGAGCAGCATGAACATTACAGAATGTTGTTTAAGTATTAGCCTATTTAAACATTGGGAGTACTTCAATGGGCAATTTTCCTTAAGAAAACACTCTTACAGGAATTATTAAAGCATCTGAAACTAACCTTGCAGGGAAGTGCCAGGAATACCAAGAAAACTTTCATTGGAAGAATCATGGGATCCAGAGCCCTGAAAATAAAGCAGCAATATATAACATTCATTAAAAAATATACTAGTTCACAGCTTGCCTCAGAAGAAATGACTGTGAACTTGGAAATAAGTGTCTGATTTAAATCAACAAGTTTAACAATTCCTGTGAAACTCTATAAAGATTAATTTGTTTGTTTTACCTTGTCCACCTATAAAATTAATCTCATCATTTCAGAAGGACAAAATCACAACTGAGTCACTATTTGAGACCATTTTTTCCAGTGACATTGTCTATTGAAATGGAGTAAAATTTTTCATTTAGAACCATTTCAAATTTATTAAGCATAGAGAGCTTCATCACATGGATCCAGGAGACCTGATATCCCCAAGCCCCCAGAGCTGTAAAACATCCCTGCTGACCAAAAAGCACTGGAAGTATGCTATCACTAGTTAAAACAGCTTGCAGCTCTAATTCATTCTTAAGTCCTTCTCCAAATATCTAAAGGTGCACAATGTTTTTTTCCCCCAGGTCCTTAAATACCTGACAATGACAGTTGTGATCAGCAAAATAGCTGGGGTTGCTACAGTTGTACGTGCTCAAAATATCCATGCCACCTGTCTGAAGATTACCCTTTTTACTGGGGGAAATCTGACATTTCTTTGAAGAAAAACAATGTTCTGGTATAAGTTTCAGTCGCTTTACTGGTGAACAAAGAGGATGGTTTTGAAAATTTCCTGCTCTTTTAACTCTGGAAATTGCAGAATAAGTTCGGACAGGAGAATGAACAAGAGCATTTACGGTTTCAGGCATCTGTATTTCTTCATATTTCCTGAAATTTGAAGCTGTCTGAAGCCCAGGAAATTTTGGTACAGACTTCCTACAGAGTTTCTCATAGAGCCTGTCAAATTCTATATCACACTGTTTAGTGGACCTCCCAGAATCACATGAATTACTCTTCACTAATCTTCCTTTCTCTTCAAAGTTCTGTGAGTTTAAAAGAGGTCTTGTCAATGTCAAAGGCTTTTGGAAATTTTCAGAACACACTTTGTAGTAGAGTTTCCCAAATGCATCTTCATATTTATTGGGCACCTTTGAAGGACTCTGCTTCGTAAACCAGGAGGAAAATGAGTCTTTGTGCTGGAAAGAAGTTTGTCTTTCAGAATTTTTTTTTTCAGGATATACAAAAATGGTATTTGATGATCTTGCAGGAGAAGAATTTGTGATAGGTATAGAATTGTTTCTATTGCAAGGGGAACTGCAAGCACATGAACACAACTCTGAGGAACCAACACAAAAGTCAGTTTTCTGAGTCTTAGTCTCTTTTATAAGATGAAATCCTCTTGAATCTGAACTGGCAGTAGATGTTATAGAACTGGGTTCTGAGAAACGTTTGTAAGTAAAATTTTCACCTTCTGTGTATTCTGAATTCTTTGGTGAGGCAGTAGTCTGTAATTCATCTTCAACTAGAAATGTCTCTCCCATTCTATCCCTAACATCAGGAAAAGCAGTGTGTTTGCAGACTTCTTGGCTCTTTCCAGATGCCAAATGTTGTTCTAAACTTGAGTCAGAGTGGCGCATTTTGATTTCATTTGTATCAGCATAAGCATAAGGCGCCAGACCAGATGAATTACTAATGGGGCAACTGTCATGACAGAATTCTCTGCTTTCATTTCCAAAAGTTGGATTTTGGTCGTCTTCACTTCTACAGCTACACATGCTGTGAAATGCTTTCTTTAGTTTACAGGATCTGAACCTTCTCACTTTGTCTACAGTGGTGTTGAACTTTGGTCCTCTAGAATGCCATCTCTTGGACCTTAAGTGCCTAAATATGCACTTCAGCATTTTTCTCTGAGAATGCTTTGCCATGAGCTTTGTAAGTATTTCTACCATTGTTGGATACAAATCTGCAAGAGTTGTATTGCTTAAGGAGCATTCCTCATCTGCAGACTGGTATTCTCCAAGGACACTATCACATGAAGTTGTCTTCAGTTCTGGACAAGGCTGATGCCTGGGTGAGGCTATTGTATTTGATGAAGTGGGAACAGCAGAATGTTGTAACTGTGGATATTTGGATGAAGAACATTCATTTGACAACTCTAGCTTCTTTCTGCAAAGAGGAGCTTGATTGCCTATTCAAAAAAACCCAAAAACTACAAGTCAAAAAACAAAAACAGAAGAGAGAGAAAAAACCAAACCTATTAAGGCACTTCCAATGATATAATGTATGACTTAAAACCAACTGCATATGATTCAGATAGCCTTACTGATTATTACAAAAAAAAAATTAATACACTTCCTATCCATATGAAATTCACATACTATAGAGGAAAGAAATTAAATGTATTGGAAACAACACACTATTCAAAGTAGCATAATATACAGATATTCATTGCAGAGGAAGACTTCTTTGCCATTTTGTGACTCCTGGTCAGAAGTAACAACCTTATCCAAAGGTTTTGTTGTTACTTTTTTTCTGTGTTCCATGAAAGCTTTGTAAATGGCTAGTACAAGTGAAGCTTTTGCTTTCATAAACCATGACGAAAAAAAAATCCTTTCTGTAGTCATTAAGCCTAAAATATTTACACTAAAACTCTTAGGCTTGTACCAAGTCTGGAAGGCTTCTGAACAAAGTTTACTAGTAAAGTACGACTTAGACAACTAGCTGACAGCAGACCCAAAGCCACTGTATTATACTCCTTGAATTTGAAATAAGCAGAACTAAAACCCACTGCTTTCAGTGAGAGAAATGCTGCTAAATTTTGTAACTATGCATATTTGTTCCTGAGGCTGCATAAGAAAAGCTGGATATATGTACCCAAAAAAAAAAGTTATTTGCTTTCTGTTTTCCAAATACATTTTGCCAAAAGCAAAATCATTCTAACTTCCCTTAGAAATCCAGCCTATTGAAATTTTCAGCAGGATAAATACTGTATATGTTTAGAAGAAATAAATATTTTATCTAATGAATTTTAA
>WBNO01023431.1:8794-21294 GCA_013400575.1 Peucedramus taeniatus | reverse complement strand
CTCAGCATCCAGGGTTCCAACACTTACCCAGCAGGGAATCAAAGTTGATGGAGCTCTGAGCGACCTGGGCTGGTGGAAGGTGGAACTGAACAACCTTTAAGGTCCAATCCAACCCAAAGCATTCTAGGATTGCTCCTGAATCCACAATTTCACTCAGTGTGACACTCAATTTTCACTCAGTTGTGGCTGTGGAAACCACCTGTGTGTCCCAGGGGCTGAACCTTGGACAACCTTTAAGGTCCACTCCTGTGGGAAATGGATTTGTAGGGAATTCTCAAAGCCTGACAGAAGGCTCACACAGTGAGCATCTGTGGGCAAACCTTGAGATAAGAAATGCTGAGTTAGAAATGCCATGGAATAGGACAGACATTGCTGGGAGAGAAATGGAGCTGGAAACAAGTTTCAAAAAATGGCTTTGCAAATAAGACTGGATACTTTGGAGAAACAGAGCTGTGAAAGATGCATTGCAATGGGACCCATGAGGGGTAATTTTGGATGATTTGCTTTAAGGCATTTACAGCATGGTGTGGCTAAAGCTGATAGGCCAAGAAACACTTAGAGTGTATTGTAATTAGGAAATAATTGGCTTCTGATTGTGATGGTGTGAATTATAACATCTGTATTGTCTCACCCTTCTCATAAGACTGAAAATGGAACAAAAGTTTTTAAAACACCTCTCAGTTACTCCATCTCTGGGTTAGAAAAAGGCTTAACCCAACACACTCCAACCCAAAGCATTCTAGGATTGCTCCTGAATCCAAAATTTCTCCATCCTGGCTGGGATTACAGAGGAGAATATCAAATTTCAAACATTACATCACTTGGAAAAAAGTGAAAACACTGAAGACCACGGTGGTGATTCATGAGGAGTTTGGCCTCTTCACAGAACCCCTGTTTGCAGCACCAGACCTGTGAGTTTTTATTGGTGTCCAGGCAAATCTCAGGGGAGTTGTAGTTTCTGGCTGGGTAATCCCCAAAGATCCCAGTTTTTATTGAAAATGGGGTTGGATTTGTGCAGAGCTCCCCTCCTCCCCCAGCACCTCTCATCACCACATCTATTTTATTCCTCCAACCACGCTGGGCTCTCATCTCAGATTTGCCTGAGATTTTTCTGTCAGCTTTATCTGCTCCTAAATTCAGTTCAGCTCTCCAGCTGATTCTCCCAGGGATTCATGATAAATTATATTCCCTGTGTTTTTCATGCTCCTGTTTCCCCTCACTCTGCTTTTGTAAATCTCAGTTTCAAGCCTGTTCTACTGACCTGAAATCCCACATTTAAGGGTTTAGGACCCAAATTTCCCCAGTGATAATGGACAAAGCAGTTGGGAGAATATTTCTTTCATATTAATTATACAAATTTAGCTAATTCTGAGATCCTCTCTAGTGGTTTGGTTTTTTTTTTTTTGAACTCTCCAGTCCATGCTGCATTTTTTGAGGGTCAGAGGCATCAGTGGAATCAATCCCACTGTATTTGCACTGCCCAACACTCCCAATCTATTCAGGGTAAACATTTCTCTGCCAATCCCCACTGCAGGAAGCTTTCCCAAGATATGCTAATGGCACCTCTCCAGTGCTGGAAAAACCCTGCAGCAGAGAAAGCTGGGGAAAAAATAAATATAGAGAAGGTTCTGGGTTCAAAAGGGAGGAAAGAGGAGAAAAGCACATTCAGAATTTGTCTTTTGGCAGAAGGAGAAGTAAAATAATTTCTGGAGTGACAAAAGGAGAGTTTGGAGACAACAATTTGGACCAGTTTGTGTTGGTGCAGGGAATCTACTGATTTCTTCCCTCAGAAAATGAATGTATTGGGAGACTTAAAGCCAAGGATCTTATTTAGCTGAGGTTGGTTTTATGGAGAGATCAGCGTGAGAACAGACAATTCCAGGAATTTTTGGAAATTCCTACTAAGTAGTACAAGAAAACAGAGGGATAATTCCATATATTTGTCTATAACAACATGAAATTTTCTCTTGTTTGGTTGTTTCCTCGTTTATTTTGGAGTTTTTGGGTTTTGTTTGGTTGGGTTTAGGGTTTTTTTATAGACAGGAGAAGATCCAAAAAATTACTTTGGAGACATAAAACCAGGTTTTTTACTTCCTTGCAAATAATCCCAATCACAGCATCATTTCCAAAGTTACAAATTGCTCTGGGATTGGGCTTTTCCAAGGAGAATGTGTGAAATAACTGAGCAGGAGGAAGTCACAGGGAGATTTTAAAGGTACTGGGCTGGTTCTTAGAGCCTTTTTCCTACTTCAGACATAAAATCTTCCTCATCCTGACATTCCCTGGCTGGAATTTTCTTTTCATTTCTGTTGGGTTTTGGTTTTTAATTTTTTGTGTTTTTTCCCTTTGTTTAGATTTGGGATTTTTAGAGAAAAAGCACAAAGAAAACAGAGTTCAAGCTCTAAGTCTGGATCAGAACACCATTTTCCCTCATTTTCCTGTGAGTGCTCCTGAGTTGATGAACTGAGGGGAAAGTTCAGCTGTCTTTGAGGGATTTCAAACTTTAATCTCCATCTTTTCCACAAAAAATGTGGAGAGAGGAGCCCACGCTGGAGCAGGTTTGGTGGTAGGACCTGTGACCCCACAGGAGCCCCAGGATGGAGCAGTCCCTGCAGGACTGACCCCATGGAAAAGGGATCAATTCCTGAAGGACTGACCCCATGGAAAAGGGATCAATTCCTGAAGGACTGACCCCATGGAAAAGGGATCAATTCCTGAAGGATTGACCCCATGGAAGTTGGAGCTGTTCCTACAGGACTGATCCCCATGGGAAAAGGGATCAATTCCTGAAGGACTGACCCCATGGAAAAGGGATCAGTTCCTGAAGGATTGACTCCATGGAAGTTGGAGCTGTTCCTACAGCACTGACCCCATGGATAAAAGAATCAGTTCCTGAAGGACTGACCCCATGGAAAGGACCCACACTGAAGGAGTTCCTACAGGACTGACCTCATGGAAAAGGGAGCAATTCCTGAAGGACTGACCCCATGGAAAGGGATCCACCTGCAGCAGTTCCTGAAGGATTGAATCCATGCATAAAGGGACCCATGCTGGAGCAGTTCCTGAAGGACTGATCCCATGAAGAAAGGGAGCAGTTCCTTAGGGACTGACCCCATGGAAGTTGGAGCTGTTCCTGCAGGACAGACTCCATGGAAAAGGGATCAACACTGGGGCAGTTCCTGCAGGACTGATCCCATGGAAAGGACCCACACTGAAGGAGTTCCTACAGGACTGACCTCATGGAAAGGGAGCAATTCCTGAAGGACTGACACCATGGAAAAGGGATCAATTCCTGAAGGATTGACCCCATGGAAGTTGGAGCTGTTCCTACAGGACTGACCCCACGGATAAGAGAATCAGTTCCTGAAGAACTGACCCCATGGAAAAGGGATCAATTCTTGAAGGACTGACCCCATAGAAGTTGGAGCTGTTCCTACAGGACTGATCCCCATGGGAAAAGGGATCAGTTCCTGTGGGACTGACCCCATGGATAACAGAATCAGTTCCTGTGGGACTGACCCCATAGAAAAGGAATCTATTCCTGAAGGACTGACCCCATGGAAAAGGGATCAATTCCTGAAGGATTGACCCCATGGAAGTTGGAGCTGTTCCTACAGGACTGACCCCATGGATAAAAGATTCAGTTCCTGAAGGACTGACCCCATGGATAAAAGAATCAGTTCCTGAAGGACTGACCCCATGGAAAAGGGATCAATTCCTGAAGGACTGACCCCATGGATAAAAGGATCAGTTCCTGAAGGACTGACCCCATGGATAAAAGGATCAGTTCCTGAAAGAATGACTCTGTGGAAAAAGGACCCACACTGGGGCAGTTCCTGCAGGACTGACCCCATGGAAAAGGGAGAAATTCCTGCAGGACTGACCCTATGGAAGGGGATCCACCTGGAGCAGTTCCTGAAGAACTGACCCCATGGAAGTTGGAGCTGTTCCTACAGCACTGACCCCATGGATAAAAGGATCAGTTCCTGAAGGACTGACCCCATGGATAAAAGGATCAGTTCCTGAAGGACTGACCCCATGGATAAAAGGATCAGTTCCTGAAGGACTGACCCCATGGATAAAAGGATCAGTTCCTGAAGGACTGACCCCATGGATAAAAGGATCAGTTCCTGAAGGACTGACCCCATGGATAAAAGGATCAGTTCCTGAAGGACTGACCCCATGGATAAAAGGATCAGTTCCTGAAGGACTGACCCCATGGATAAAAGGATCAGTTCCTGAAAGAATGACTCTGTGGAAAAAGGACCCACACTGGGGCAGTTCCTGCAGGACTGATCCCATGGAAAGGACCCACACTGAAGGAGTTCCTACAGGACTGACCTCATGGAAAGGGAGCAATTCCTGAAGGACTGATCCCATGAAGAAAGGGAGCAGTTCCTTAGGGACTGACCCCATGGAAGCTGGAGCAGTTCCTGAAGGACTGACCCCATGGAAAGGGATCCACCTGCAGCAGTTCCTGAAGGATTGAATCCATGCATAAAGGGACCCATGCTGGAGCAGTTCCTGAAGGACTGATCCCATGAAGAAAGGGAGCAGTTCCTTAGGGACTGACCCCATGGAAGTTGGAGCTGTTCCTGCAGGACAGACTCCATGGAAAAGGGATCAACACTGGGGCAGTTCCTGCAGGACTGATCCCATGGAAAAAGGGAGCAGTTCCTTAGGGACTGACCCCATGGAAAAGGAAGAAGTTCCTGAAGGAATGACCCCATGGAAAGTGTGTGCTTTTCCCATTAGGTTTTTTTCCATGGAAAGGGATCCACCTGGAGCAGTTCCTGAAGGAATGACCCCATGGAAAGTGTGTGCTTTTCCCATTAGGTTTTTTTCCATGGAAAGGGATCCACCTGGAGCAGTTCCTGAAGGAATGACCCCATGGAAAGTGTGTGCTTTTCCCATTAGGTTTTTTTCCATGGAAAGGGATCCACCTGGAGCAGTTCCTGAAGGAATGACCCCATGGAAAGTGTGTGCTTTTCCCATTAGGTTTTTTTCCATGGAAAGGGATCCACCTGGAGCAATTCCTGAAGGACTGACCCCATGGATAAAAGGATCAATTCCTGAAGGACTGACCCCATGGATAAAAGGATCAATTCCTGAAGGACTGACCCCATGGATAAAAGGATCAATTCCTGAAGGACTGACCCCATGGATAAAAGGATCAATTCCTGAAGGACTGACCCCATGGATAAAAGGATCAATTCCTGAAGGACTGACCCCATGGATAAAAGGATCAATTCCTGAAGGACTGACCCCATGGATAAAAGGATCAATTCCTGAAGGACTGACCCCATGGAAAAGGAAGAAGTTCCTGAAGGAATGACCCCATGGAAAGTGTGTGCTTTTCCCATTAGGTTTTTTTCCATGGAAAGGGATCCACCTGGAGCAGTTCCTGAAGGACTGACCCCATGGATAAAAGGATCAATTCCTGAAGGACAGACCCCATGGAAAAGGGAGAAGTTTGTGAAGTAATGACCCCATGGATAAAAGGATCAGTTCCTGAAGGACTGACCCCATGGAAAAAGGGAGTTCCTGATGGAGCTCCCCCTGAGCCACCGGAGAAAATCGAGAACATTTTCAGCCCAGGAAGAAGAGAGGGGTGGGGGAATGGTATTTTTAAGACCTACTTTTGATTTCTCATTATCATACCATGGTTTGATTGGAAATACATGATTTTTTTCCAAGTCAATCCTGCTTTGCCTGTGCCAGCAATTCCTGAGCGTTCTCCCTGTCCTTACCTCAACCCAGGAGCCTTCCATGATATTTCCTCTGCTGTGTCCAGCTGAGCAGGGGGTGACAGAGTGGCTTTGGTGGGTGCCCAGCACCCAGGCAGGGCCCACCCACCACGAGAGGCTGTGCTTGAACCTCTTGGGACAAAGGAGGGAGCTGAGCCTGGAGATTCCTTTGTCTGACTGGTTTTGTGTGTAAAACAAGTTGGAAGTGGAGAGGGAGAAGCTTTCAGCATTTGCTCTGTGTATTCCTCACTAATTCCTTGGGGTTTGAGGTTCAGATTTCAGGATCAGCATCCAAAGGCCAAACAGATCATTTCAGAGGGCAGCATCTTCTGGGTGTCTTTCCAATGGGGACAGAGACTGAACTTGGGTCATCTTTGTTTAGATAAGACTGAACCTGTCCCAAATTCCCATAATAAAACATGGAAACCTTGATGATATGAACCCTGACTAAAGAAAGGAGGCAAGAAAAGCTGGAAATAATAACAAGGAACAGCAGCAAGTTCCTCTGTGGGTGAATTTTCACTTTTCCCATATCCATGCTAGATGTTCTAAATCAGCCTGATGGCACCAGCAAGGAAACTTTTACTTCCCTTTCCCTTTCCTTTCCTTTCCCTTCCCTTTTCCTTTCCTTTCCCTTCCCTTTCCCTTTCCTTTCCTTTTCCTTTCCTTTCCTTTCCTTTCCTTTCCTTTCCTTTCCTTTCCTTTCCTTTCCTTTCCTTTCCTTTCCTTTCCTTTCCTTTCCTTTCCTTTCCTTTCCCTTTTTCCCTTTTTCCTTTTCCCTTTTCCCCTTTCCCCTTCCCTTTCCCTTCCCTTTCCTTTTCCCTTTTCCCCTTCCCTCTGTTCCCAGTGTTTCTCCTGCCTTGTTGAGGCTGCACTCTGGGAACTCCACACAGGTTTCAGCTCCTGCCTTGGAGTTTTGCCTGTTCCAGGTCCATTTGCAGGGCTGAGGTCTTGAATTCCCAAAAAGTGGCCTTGACCAGAACTTCTCCTTTCCCTCTCCATCTCCTCCATGCCCCTCGTGCTCCAGTCCCTTGTGAAAAGCTCATTCTTTGCTTAAATTTCTCTGCCTGTCCATGGTAAAAATCCTATTTAGAAATCAAAGGTGCAGTTGTTAATGACAGCACATTAATTTGCTTATGACTGTGCTCAGGGCAGGGTAAAACATCACATAATTAGGCATAAATAGCATTATGCATAAATAACATTTTCCATCCATCATTTCTAAATCATGACTAAAGTATTTATAAACTTTACCATCAAGTTTTACCAAAGTCCTCCTGACAGTCATTATATAATGTATTGAATGCCAAGGAGCATAAAATACCACCAAAAAAAAAAGTGAAATGTTTTTGAATCAGAATTCCTCTATTCCTCACAGATCCATTATTCATCTCCACTAGATTAGTCACACTGCTCATATTAGCCAAGGACCACTGAGAAAACAAATCTCTGAGCAGAACTTTGAAAAAGTAAATAAAAATACTCGCACTGACTTTTTAGAATGTTCAAAGGATTTCAGACAGATAGAGTAAAAATGATCCAGTGTGTGCTTTTCCCACTACTTTTTTTCCAGTTTCTCCAGCCAAGAAGCTTCCTCTCCCTGATTGATACACTCCCTCTCCTATTCCCAGCTTTTGCCTTTTAAACTATCTCCCATACTTGAAAGAAATATGGTTTGCAGCTTGTATTAGCAGCAGCAAATGTTTGGTCACGAAACTTTGGGTGTCATAATTAATACCAATTATCAGAGCCCTATGAAAATACTTTTGGAAAATTCATCGAATTCCAGCTCCGACTGTTGGGGGGGAGGAAATTAAGTTGACCTTAACAAAACAACTTTATTCTCCTTAGAAAACTGAAATTGAAAACCTGACCCGAACATGAGCGCTGAGAGTTTTCAACTCGGGCATATTTTTTGCAAATATCATCCATTTGGATCAGTCCATCAACTCTGACAGCTCCTGCAGAGCTGCATGTCTGTGTTATCACTGCACGCCCCCGTCCCACAGCAAGGACAGCAAAACAAAACCCCCACATTTACAAGCTTGAAGGGTAAAAAAAAAAAAAAAAAGACCCCACAACCCTTATTTCATTTTAAACAGCCGTATTTTTGCTGGATAGGAGCTTTTGACAAACCCCCCAAACGCTGTCTGAGTAACAAGAAAGAGCCTTGAGATTTCCTTCCCTCCACCCTGATTAGAAATGGGATCCATGCCCCAGCTGGATATTTCCAGTTCATGCCCAGTAGAAATAATTTTCTGTCCTATTGCCAAACGTGTCCCATGTGGCCAGCAAAGGTTGGACAATAGCAGCAATAGAGCTTCCAGAAAGGAGCTGAAAACGATCCCCAGCAGCCGGAGGCCTCGATTCTGCATAGTTTCATAATTCCAGCCCCGAGATTCCACTTCCTTTTTTTCCCCTTTCAAGTGTTCAGTTCGAATCCATCCTATTGGCAACGTTTAGGGCTCCCACCTCGTCTGAAGGGACATGTCCGAGTGGCACCCTAGAAGGTTGATCCCAAAATCTTCCACTTCACCAGTAATCCCCAGGCACACCGGTAACCCCATTGAATATCAATATAGGACGGCAGTGCCGGGGCAAGTTAAACAAATCCTGAGGAATCTGTTTTATTAGCATTTATAGGATTTGCGTGTGTGAGCGGCTGTGTGTGTACAGCCACACTTGGGAGCGGTAGTTACAGGGAAAAAAAAAATCCGGGGGATTCCTCCGGGGACGATCCTGACCGAGCTGGGAGCGGTGCTGATGGTGCAGACTGGAAATGTTCAAATATCTGACGCTGTTTTCTTTCCTGTGGAACTTGGTGGGATTTCTCACAGTTAATACTTCAGCTAAGCACATCAGACTAAAGTTAAGCCCCGCTCTGTGCTCGGCTCCGCAGCCCCCATTTCCTCCCCAGCCAGGAAAACTTCACCAACACCAAAATCGCGGCGCTGCCACGCCTGAGTTTTTGTTTTTTTTTTTTTTTTTTTTTTTTTTTTTTTTTTTTTTTTTTTTTTTTTTTTTTTTTTTTTGTGGCAAGAGTGGCACTTCCAGGGACACTTTCAGGGGATGGCAACCCCCGTCCTGCCGCCTGTCCCTGCAAACCTCGGCTGGAGCGGCCCTGGGAATTCCTTTGGATCCCGGGAGGGGCAGGGGATGGGAAGGGAGCGGTGCCTCCCCCACGCCTGAAAGATTCGAAATCGCCCCAAAAAAAGGTGTTGGACCCCCTCCCTTGGAGCCTCGGGCTTGTCCCCAAGGCCACCCAGACACGGGGCACCCACCCGCGCAAGGGAGCTGCCAAAAGAGTTCGTTTTGGGGAGGGTGGGGGAAATGAGTTTGTTTTAGGGTGGATGGGGTTGTTCTCACCTCTCGTTTTCCTCTCTGTTTCCCGTCTCCAGCTGAAAACCCTGGGAAGGAAAAAAAAAAAAAGGAAAACGTTGGAAATGTTCCTCTGCAACACAGCTCACCTGGGGAAGAAACTCTCTCCCTTTTGGAGGGTTTTCCCCTCCAAGCAAAGGGAAAATGTTGTTTGATAATAGCGGGGTTTGTGCGCGCCCGGTGTAGGATTCCACGAGAAGGTATCCGTGAAAACATGACCTGAATATTTAAGTAATAAATTGTTTTATTTATTCTCCTGGTTTGTTTTCGTCCCGACGAGGAGTTTCTTAGGAAAAGGGAGGCAGGGAGGTCCCTGCAGCCACCTCGGACTCACCGAGCTGCACATCGCGAATCCAGCTCGATGATTTGGGCCACCCTTGCAGCACCGTGATTTTCTCTTTTTCCGTCAGAATTCTGTTGATAACATTCGCAAACCTGCCCTTTTTCCAAACCACCGCAATTTGTTGGAAATACAACTCGTTCCCCTCGCGCTTTCCTTTGCCACCCCGTCGTTTGTGCCTATATTTTATTCACAGGACACAGAAATGTCCCACATAAATTCCTTTTCGGGGTTGGCGATCGCGGAGCTCGTTGACTCGGACCCGTTAGGACCTGCCTTGATATACAGCTAAATTTCCGCAAAAAAATAAATATATCTATATATAAATAAAATATTTTTCCCCGATATATATTATTTTTTTTAATCTCTGCTCATACATCCAGTTTCGGCGGCGGGCGGAGGTTGCGTTGAATTTTGAGAATTTCCCCGAAAAGCTGAAGTTTCTTTTCGACGGCTGGTTTTGGTTTTTTGGTTTTGTTTTGGTCTGTTTTTTTTTTTTTTTTCCCCTAAATCAATTTACTTGTTTTGCTCGGCAAAAAGTCCCAGCCGGAACACGCTCCAGTTAAAACGAAAATAAAAATACAGCGGTGGGTTAAATCTGGCATCTGCAGCGTGCCCAGGAGAGGTGTCCGCATAGAGAGGGGCACGGGGCTGCTGCTCTCCCCTGTTTTGCGGGTAAAAAGGGCAGCGCGGGAGGAAGAAACGGGGCACATCTCACATTTAGGCTTTCGCTCAGCTTTCCTTGACCTGCGAGCCTAAACCCAGCCTAAACCCAGCCTAAATCCCACCCATTCCCTGCAGAAGCCGCTGTCCCGGGCGCGTCAGCCAAGGGACGGGCGCGCTCCGGGTACCTGAGCCAGGCGGGGATGGATTTGGGGCCAGAGGCCGTGCGGGCTGTCCTGGAACCCTTCAGGGCTCCACTCGCCCGCTGCTCGCCCATCTCCGGCTGGAGGTGCCGCGGCCTCCTCACTCGCCATCTCGCGGGCTGCGGTGGCCCGGGCGGGTTAAAGAGCGCGGCCTTTCCCTCGCCACGGCCGGGCCGGGCTCTCGCTGCTCTAATGGGATAATTACAGAGGGCCGGGCGAGCTTAAGCAAACTCGCTCGCCCGCCGGCCAGGCCTCCGGCGGGGATTAATATCAAGGACCGGGGCATTGTGTCGCCCATCCCCCTCGGGATGTGCAGCCGCGTCTCGCCGGGCTCTGCTGCTCCCTCCTTGTCCCTCCTTGTCCCTCCTTGTCCCTCCTTGTCCCTCCTTCCTCCCCTTTCCTCGCTGCTTTAATCCCCACGCGTGTCGCGGCCGTGCGGGTGGGACAGGGACACACAGGCGGCTTTGTGTCCCCAAAGGCTGCTCGAGGGCTCCCCTCGGGTTAAACCCGGCCGGGCACGGCTCAGTCCTGCCCGGGCTGGGCTTAACTCCCTCACTCGGGACACGACGAGGGACGCAGGCACGGCTTTTGTGACAAAGCCCTGCAGAGGTGGCGCCGAGCCCTGCGGTCACAGCCCCACGAGGGGAGGGGGGGTCCCGGCATCTTCTTCTTTTGCTTCATCTTGCCCCGAGCGCTGCTCCGGCAGCTCCGGGGTTAAGCCCGGCTCAGCGGAGCCCGGCGGGGGCTGATGAGCGGCGGCTGCGGGCGGGGCGGCTCCCCCGGAGCTCGGCCCCCTGCTCGGCCCGCCCGAGGGGAATGTGCGCCTATATCTGTGTATAAATGCCTAACGTGGCTATTACACATGCGGTATAAACGGGGGCCGTGCCTGTCCGAGCCACGCGTACCTGTGAGCGGGTCCAGGTACGCTTTACCCGCACCCCCAACAAGGCGGGGAGCCCTCGGGTGCTGCGGGGCTGGGGAAGGGCCCCACGCGTGTCACACCCCACCCCCGTGGCCCCTCCCGCCCCGGCTGCGGCCACAAAACCCCCTCGGGGTCACCGAGAAGGGCAGCGAGGGCCAAGGGGCTCCTCCGGGAGCGGGCTGGGGTTGCCCCGGGCCCCCGCCCCCGGCTCCCCCCGGGCCGGCCTCCCGTCCCCCCGCCAGCGCTGATCGCGGCTCTGCGCTGGCTCCTCTGGATTTGGGTGTCTCGGAGGGAGCTGCGCGGGAGGACACGTCACGGATACATTATCCCCTCCCCTCTTGAGGCTCTCCCGGCTTTCTGCAGCCTTTGCTAAAGAATTAACCGAGAGGTCCGCTTCAGAGCTCCTTCTGCCCCTGGGAACGAAAAATAAATAAATAAAAAAGGCGAGGAAAGAAAAGGGAAAAAAAAAAAAAAAAAGCGGAGATATCGGTGCTTTCAGACGAGGAGCGTGGCGGCTGTGATTTCCGAGAGGAGGGGAATTTTACCTTCGATCCTTGCCGAATTGCGGGAGGTGAATCTAGCAAACCCTCCCCTTGCCTTTGAAAGGCATGTCTCTGCCAAAGAGCCACCGCTTCGCTCTTGAAATACGTAACAAATAAAAAAAGAAACCAAAAAAAAGAGAGAGAGAGAGAAACTATTCCTCTCTTTCAAATTCTTTTTCTTTAAAAGCGGGAAAAAAAACCAACAACAACAACAAAAAACCAACCAAACCAATAAATAAAAGCAACAAAATCAATGCCGCGCCTTTGCCAGCGCTCGGACTTGTTTGGAAAGAGACAACGCTGAAGTGGCACTGGTCCCGAGGAAAACGGATCCTTTAATTTGACTCCGCATGAGAAGCACATTTGGAGCCGGGCGCAGCGGCCGCAGCGGCAGGAGCGGCCCCGCAGCCCCCGCAGCCCCCGCAGCCCCGGCGCTGCCGGAGCCCCTCGGGCACGGGCGGAGCAGCAGCGCCCTTCGGCCGCGGGAGCCCGCCCGGAGGGGAGAGGCGGAGGGGAAGGAGAGCTGCTGATCCCGGAGCGCTCCAGCCATCAGCTGCAGTGGCCGGCTTTGACTTTGCTTCAGCGGGGAGCTCGTCGTGTCCTCGGCATCTCCGGGACCAGCTCGTTTTGCACTTCGTTCAACGGTTCAACGAGCAGCGCGGTGGTTCGGTTTCCTTTTTTTTTTTTTTTTTTTTCCCCTCTCTT
>WBNO01023424.1:40817-53013 GCA_013400575.1 Peucedramus taeniatus | reverse complement strand
GATATGTTTGTATCCATCTTTGGATCCATATTTGGCTATGTTGTGATCCATATTTGGCTATGTTTGTGTCCATATTTGGATATTTTTAGTTCCATATTTGGCTATGTTTGTATCCATAGTTGGATATGTTTGGATCCATATTTGGACATGTTTGGTTCCATATTTGGATATGTTTAGATCCATATTTGGCGATGTTTGGAATCATATTTGGACATGTTTGGTTCCATATTTGGCTCTGTTTAGATGTATATTTGGATATGTTTGGGTACATATTTGGCTATGTTTGGATCCATATTTGCATATGCTTGGATCCATATTTGTATATGTTTTGATCCATGTTTGTATCCATATTTGGCTATATTAGGATCCATATTTGGATATGTTTGTGTTCATATTTGGCTACGTTTGGGTACATATTTGGCTATGTTTGGATCCATATTTGGATCCATGTTTGGATCCATATTTGGCTATATTTGGATCCATATTTGGATATCTTTGGTTCCATATTTGGATATATTTGGATCCATATTTGGCTATGTTTGGATCCATATTTGGATATCCATGTTTGGATCCATATTTGGATATGTTTGGGTACATTTTTGGCTACGTTTGGACCCATATTTGGATGCATGTTTGGATCCATATTTGGCTACAGGCTCAGTATGTAAACGTTGCTGCTCTGCCCTGCCCTGCCCTGCCCTTTTGGGAGCTGTTTCGGGAGCTGTTTCAAGGCCAGCGTTCCCTGAGGGACTTTGGTACCAGCCAGGGCACAGCTGGGGCTTCCTGGAAGCTGCCAGAGCAACCCTTGGCTGGGAGCAGCCACAGCCCAGCAGAGCTCTGTTGATCCAGATAGTTTAAAACTTCCCAGCCTGAGCCACTTCCATCCTCCTTTCTGCCCATCCCTTAGGGAAAAAAACCCTGGAGAAGCTGTAAAATGTGCTATTTCCCAGTTGTGTTCAATACTGACATTTCACTGCTGAATCTGATGGCCTCTTAGAAAAATTTCCCAATTTTTCAAGAGCTACCAGGTCAGTACTTGGACAGTGAGAGCAACAAATGGATTTGCAGTGGGAGCACAGGCACAAAGAACAGGCAAGTGCAGAAACTTTGATAGAGTTTTGCTGCCAAAATCCTTCTCTGGGTAGTTTGTAAAAGACCCTGAAGCTCATCTGATGCTGATTAGCTTTTGAGGCACAATTGCTACAATGAGAAAACTTTTACTGATTTGCATGTGTTGACAATTATTCTAACAGTAACAACCTGATTATACCAGTGTGTTAGTCCCAGATATGGTGTATTATTCCCTAGCTTTAGGAATAATTCTGATAGTTATGGCCTCTGGCTTCATTTAACCATAGCCCTAATCACTTCTGATTAAAACATACATAAATGAGTTTGTGGACTTTTTTTTTTTTTTTTTACACCTCAGCTTCTAGGGGTGTTTTTTGCCCCAAAGGAAAGAAATAGAGAAAATTAGGTTTCAGCACAGAGAAATGTTTGAAAGACTGTATAATAATAATGAAAAATATTTTCACTTCCAGAACATTTTATTTAACCACCTCATTAATACAGTTTTATTATTTTGATTTGATTAATTGCTGTAGGTTTTGAGTTTGAATTTATTTTATTATTCGAGTTGCAATGACTCTCCTGTTACTTTCTTCATGTTTACCAAGGGGTTTACACCATTATTTCTCCACACAAATAACTAATTAGTCAACCATTTTCTCATTTGACATTTCTCAGTGGCAGGGGACTGAAAACTGAATTTCATCTAATTTTTCATTCTGTTTTGATGGTATCACTGGAGATAGAGAATTGTGATGAAAGCCAGCCTGTTAAATCCCTGATGTGACAAACAAAACAAAGCTGAGATGAGGAACCTTTTAGCTCAGATGGGGGAGATGGGGTGCATGGTTTTCAAAGTGCTCTGCAGATGCAAACAGGAGCAAGCCCTGCCTGCAGTGAGGCCCCAGCCTGCAATCCCTTCCCTTAGGGCCAGGAACCACCTCCAGGGCCAAAATCTCTGAGATCAGGGCCAGGCTCCACTGGAGTTGTGCTGCCTCTTCAGACAGGATTAGGGCTCAGTCTTAACTTCTTTTTGTCAGGGTCAGGATTAAATGTGTGAGATTGCATTTCTTGTTGGGACTCCGATGTTTGTTAGTTCTTATCCATGTTACAGTATCACAAACTTTGAGTTCTACAGCACTTTAACAAACTAAAAATGGAGCCCCATCTCTCTCTACNAGAAGAAGAAGAAGAAGAAGAAGAAGAAGAAGAAGAAGAAGAAGAAGAAGAAGAAGCAGCCTCCACCCTAAAACCTCCATCTTGCTTTCTATATATTATTGCATTCTAAAACCTTAAACTCTAAGTTTCCCACCCTGTGATATTCCACACTTCTATTCATACTCCACACCCACAATCCCAGTTCTATCATTCCATTTTGGAAGCCTTCTCCACAGCCTCAGGTCAATGCAGTGTTCTCCTGGGGGTCAGTGCCTGTCAGCACAGAAAGTCTAAAATTCTCAGTAACCAGGGTTCCAACAGATCAGCATAAAGCATCTGCAAGGTTAAATCTGGGATAAACTCCCAGAAAGACAAGGGACACTCTGGGATCACCCAGGGAAAAGCTGCTTCAGGGAGTTCCTACAAAAGCTGTGGTGCCATATATATATATATATGGTTTTTGCCCTCCCCAAAGCTTATAACCCAGGCCAGCCTGGGAGCAGGAACACCTTTCTTATCTCATGGCCAAAAACCAGAAAAATTGCCTTGTGTCCTCAGTAATGAGCGTGGAGTGTGGTTCAGCTGGAGAATTGCTGTGCTGCAATAAGGTTCCCTTTCTGCTCTTTCTGGTGCCATATGCTGCCCTAATTAGTGCAGGCAAAAGGTAATGAGAGCACAGTGGAGGAGAGGGAGCTCCATGGGAAGCAGGCTGATCTCTAAAACTCTGCATTATGTCATCCCTATATGGAGCACAATAGAGTTTTAATCCAGATTTTTAATATTGCACTTATATTTTGGGATGCTTTTTTTATCTTTCTCTGAGAAGCACCACTGCTTCCCTGGGTGTGGATATTTGTGCTGTAATTGCTGCACCAGTCTCTCCCAAAAACTTGTGAACTTTTTCCCAGGAATAGTTGCTCATTATTTTTTAACCAGCCTTGATGTAAAGCTGTTTATAAATTTTAAATTATTTCCATATATCTACTACTCTATTTTAGTTCTGCACCAAGTGCAAATTTTGATTTGTGTTCTGCTCTGCATCCATAACCTCTCTGTGTGTCTTTGGAGGTCTGTGTTTAAGGTGTTCACTCAAACACTGGAGCAAACAATTTCCAATCTGAGGGAGTTGTTTTTGTTGCTCTCTGAAATACCTGGCTCAGACAACACCAGGACATGGACCCAGAGCAAGGAGGTCACAGTCAGAATATGCTACACTCACTTTCCCTCCCCTCTTGTCACACAAGCCCTTCCTTGGGAACTATGAGCTGTTGGCACAGTTTAAATTATTTTTTAAAAACCCACAATGAAATAAACTCCATGAGCAGCACTAAATTGCACTGCTGCAAAGCAGAATGAGACCAAACTAAAGAGTAATTGGCACACCAGAGAGCAAATCTGATATATCACTGTGCTCAGGACTGAATGAGCAGGTACATGTAGAAAAGTTCATGTTTAACCACCTAAAAATGATCTGATTTTAAAAGCTGCTGTGCAATCAGACCCCACCAAAGCCAAAAGTGGGAAGTGAATCTTTGCATTCAAAACTTCTGTTTTTATTATGGTTTTTATGATGGGTCCATTCTAAACCTTTGCTAGCAGAGCCCTCAAGAAATGGAACAAAAAACAATCAACTGTGCTGCAATATGCTCTTACAATAAGTAAAAATGTGGTGGGAAAGACAAAGTGCTACTTTTACAATATCCTGTGCCAAACCACAGGTTATACAATCCAGGTTTTTATTTGCACAGCCAACAGTGCTTTGTAGAGCAATCAGGGAAGATAATACAATCCATTTTACATTCTCATTACTTTAGAAGTGTTGAATCTTCTGAAATGGTTTCGGGGTTAATTGAGAATTTGCAGTTTTACAATAGACTAGGAATTGTTTAGGCTGCCCTTGTTCCATATTTTTGTGCATACCTTTGTTGCAAAGTTATAAAAACAACAATAAAAGAAGAAACAAAGAAGTGAAATGAAATGATCTGCATTGCTGCCATTGCAGGCACTCATTTTTGTGGGAGATAAAGCTGAGGTATTGATTAATGTTTAAAAGGCTATTAAGAGGAAGGACGTGTTGGGCTGATGGAACATCTCACTGTGCACTAATGCTTTCTTTTGATTCTTTCCCACATATTCCCTAGGGGATAATTTCTGCTCCTGGGGAAGCCAGTGGTGAAATTCTGAGTTACTCTTCTGCCAGCATAAATAAGCCAACTATTTTCCCTATTTATCTCTTTTTCTGCATAAATTCCAAAAGTTTCTGGTTTCCAAATCTGCTCTTTAACTTATTTTAACATCATAAGAGCTCATAAAGATGTGTAATTTCGCCTGGCTGTATATGCTGAAGTTTTGATGCTCATTCTGGCTGCCTGAGCACCAGAATGTTCCTGTGCACCACAGTCAGGCTCAGCAGCCCCCAGGAAATTTCATTTTTCAAGCCTGAAACAAAGTTGTGGCAAAAAGCAGCAGCTTGGGCAGGGCTGTCTGTCAGCATTTCATTAGAGGCTGGCATTTTATTTCATTTTTCCTTATTTTTTACCCTCCCAACAATGTATTGTTTTTGTTTATTCCCTCATACTTGCAATAATACTTTTTTATTTTTTTGCAAGATTATCAGGCAGGACTTTCAGGTGAATTCACTTTCAGGTGAATGCCACTGTGAGGCACTGCCTTGGCACAGACTCATTAAATAATAGCAGCTTCCATGTCAATTACTGGTAATTTAAAATGCCTATAAAAGGTTGTATGGTGGTTTATGACCTATAACAGTTCACTACAAAAGAGATAAACAGGTTATTATCCCAGGTATTGATTATGTGATTGGAGTTTTGGTTTTAAAATATTAACACATTTAATTGGAGAGGGAATTGGTATCATTTAATTCAGCTCTGGGTTGTTCTTTACTTAATATATTTAACTGAGTAGAGAATTAGGCCCTAATCATGAACATTCTTATATTTATTGCTCCAGTCAAGTTCAGGGAAGTTCCTGGTGTGTAAGCTCCACAATCTCTCGAAACATTTCCAGTTTTGGGGGCTGAATATTTGTGCTGCTTAAAGGGAAAAAAACACACCAGAGAATTTCATACTGGCGGATCTTGGTGACAGCATTCCCAAACTCTGATTGAGGCAATGTGGATGTGGTTGAATTTATTCAGCAGAAGGAGGAAGCTCCAGATCCCAGAGTGCAGAACTAAAGTGTGCAAACAGGGCTGGGTGTAACCACCTCCCACAGACCTGGTGAATTCATTGTCTGACTCTCTTTTTGCTACCATTCCCCACAATTTAGAACATTTCCAGCTCACCCAAAATAACTAATGGTAAGGGAAAAAATTAAAACCACTGAAATGTAAATTAAAAATACAGCTTCTAGTCCAACTGGAATTTGGAGTCTGGAAAAAGGAGGACTGTGTTAGGATTCATGAGGTCAGTGTGGGTGCAGAGGCCTGTTGGAAGTGTTCTGGCTATATAACACAGCAGTAGGAAACAGGTCCTATATAATATCCTAAATATTGATTTCTCTGCTAAACTTTGGGACATATATACATATATATATCCAAAAGAATTTTCTCAAGCCTATATCTCCTCTGCCAGCTAATCCTAACAACCCTGAACTATCTCTAAGGCAAGGCACAAGCCTAAATTGTGTTTTTGAGATATGAAGAGATCCACTTGTGAAAGCCACTGAGTGCACAGACAGATTCCTTTGCAGCAACACATTTGTTTGATGTTCAGGTCTATAATTTACTAACAACTTCTGCACTTTTGTTCAGGTATTCAGTGTACAAGGACCCTGCAGGGTGGCTGGAAATCAACCCCACCAATGGCACCGTCGGCACCACGGCAGTGCTGGACAGGGAATCTCCCTTCGTGCACAACAACGTCTACACTGCTCTGTTCCTGGCCATCGACAGTGGTGAGTGATCATCAGGGAGAAAATCCTTCATTTCCTGCTTGAAATGCTCTGTTCTGAAAGCTGCACGTGATGCCTCAGGGTTTAGCTTTTCTATTTTTCAGATTCTGTGTTGCTTTAGTGTGTGGGGCTGGACTTTATATCAGGGGATGGTGAGCTCTGCACAGAGCAGGGAGACAAAACAATTCCTGCTCCAGCTGGGCACCAAGGACAAATGATCCAAATCTCAGCCCCAAGAGCACAAACAACGTGGGCTGAAGAGAGAAAAACAAGCAGGATGGGAGTGCATGGGCTAAAGCTGGAATGGGACAATGAACTCCAATCTGCAAATGGAGCAGAACTGATCCAAGGGAGAGACCCCGTGCCCGCTCGTGCATTTTGGGACCATTTTG
Organism: Peucedramus taeniatus; assembly: GCA_013400575.1. Taxonomy (NCBI): domain Eukaryota; kingdom Metazoa; phylum Chordata; class Aves; order Passeriformes; family Fringillidae; genus Peucedramus; species Peucedramus taeniatus. The sequence goes on along the minus strand of WBNO01023424.1, from coordinate 46,483 downwards.
GTTCCTCTTGGGTGCAGCCCTGGCTGGGCTCTTGTGCTGCCCAAGGTGGATCCATTGAGGAGATCCTTCTAATAAATCCCTGCTTTATTCTTTAGCTCTGTCCAGCCTCTGTTCTAGCTCAGCTTTCCAAAGCATCACACGTGTAAAATTAACCACGTGATGCAGCACTTCTCTGCGTGGCCACCTAAATGTATTAGAGACCATTTTGGAAACCAGAAGAAAGAGGAATTAACTTAAAACTTCAAATTTATAACAGCTTTAATTTAGGTTTATGCCTCACAGATTTATGTCTTAGTGCTAGGTGCAATTAGTCTAGAAACATTCTTGGAAATGTAATAAATCATCCTAATCAGAGTTAATTTCTTCACAATATTTGAGCAGTCAGCATGCCTGAGGCACTTAAATACCAATAACAACTCATCTTTGATATGCTGGATTATAATCTATTCAATACAATGACAGTGACAATTCAAACATAACTGAACTCCTTGTTAAAATGCAACAATTTTTGCATATTGTGTGTACTGAAGTTCCTCCTGTCAAATAGAATCCAAATTAAGCTATCTAGGGGAAACTCAGTGAGTGACTTCGGAGCAGAGGAAGAAAGAGAAAGTCCTAAATGTTCCAAATCTCCTGAGCTAAAGGCACAAAATAAATAAAAGATTTGCCTGTAATATAATAGCTAATATGCTAACACTTTTTTACAGCTGCAGCTGGTTTAGCCCAGGTGATGAATTGTAAAATGCTCTTTTTAAGACAGTAATTCTACATTTTTGTAAGCACATGACTCAGGGAACACTTGCAGGGCCTGACAGGAGAAAGAAAATATCACCTTAAGTATAACAGAAAAAAATTCTGCTGAGGAGATGATTTACTTATATATTAATATACATATTTTCCTGAGGAAATTTCTGGGGGAAAATGTAGCTCTAAACATATTTCTGTCTTTTTCTTGCTGTTAGATTTTTTTTAAAAAATGCATTTCAAAATCAGGTGCACTGGGAAATGTCATCTCACAATCAAAGTAAAAATCTGGGATATTACTGAGGGGTTACCCAAAGGACAAAGTTGTGTTTTAAAGGTGTAGTCAGATATTGTCCAAGAGAATAGATGGAGAAAGGAGATGAGTGTTTTTGACTGTGAGAACCAGCCTGAGTAATGTGGATTTTGGGGGACACCTTTATGCTGCAACTTAGCCCTTGCTCATTTATTCTAAGCCCAGAACTTCACTGCTTTTAATTCTCAGATTTTTTTTTTTCCATTCTGAAAAAACGAGAGAAGGGGAAGCTGTGCTGAACAGCAGAGAAAGGGAATCCTGTTCACTTGGGATTCTGAGCCAGCACCTGATTCCAGCCCCTGTAATTGTGTTTATTTGTGATTGTGCAGCTCTGTCAGTGCAGGAGTTCATTTTCTCCAGCATTATTGACTCCTGTGATTGCAATGATTACAAACCACACGTGTGCACTTAGGACTGTCATGCTAAGGGGTTAATAATGATCTTTTCCTGTCATGAGCAGCCTGCCACATGTGAGAGTGGGAATAAACAGCAGAACTTAATTAGCTGATATTAACCTCGTGCCCTGCATCACCTCTGCATTAATTACCAGGCAGCTTGGGGAGCACATTCAACTCAGAGATGGGCTGGGAAGTGGGAGAATGTTCTGCTGGCCTGGATGAATGCCTCTATGGCTAAAGCAGCCAAGGAAGTTTTAGAGTTGATCTCAACATGTTGGGGGTCTGCCTTGTCCCCTGCAGGGACAGCTGGCACTGACTATCCCTGGGAAGTGTTCCCAAACTTGTTTCCAGGCTGACACTGTGAGCTAGCACAGCTGGGAGATCCACTTTATCTCTCCAGCCAGCAGAGTTAATGTCCAACTTGAAATACTGCATTAGATGAGAAACCAAATTGTGGGAAAATGATTTGAAATGAATACAGAATTATTTAAGGACTCTAAAAGAAGGTAATGATAACTTAAAAAGGGGGAAAAATCAGATTGAACATAACTATCTGCATCTCTTTAGAGCAGCATTGTCCATAGACTGCAGACCTCTCTCTTCAGGTTAATAAGTGGAGCCTGTCTAATACCAGTGAATATGCCCAGGACTTCTCAGTGAGAGGGCAGCCAAAAGCAGGATTAAGAACTGCCAAACGAAATAGGGTAATAAAGTGAAAATTTAGAGGTATTTCCAATAGAGCAAGTCATTTGCTTGGGCTAACTGACTTGTGGTGAAAAGGAAGGAGAGGTAAAAAAGAAATACTTTGGCAGAAATTCTTTTTTCAAAAGCATTCAGTGGAGGTTTTTATTTCCTTTGGCCTCTCAGCTTATCTCTGAGTCAAATCTGAGGTGTGCTGGCACTGAGGAAGTCTGAGCTGCCACAGGCTTTCCTTCCCTTTCCTGGGAATACAGAGAGCTCAGGTAATGCCCAGGGCACAGCCCAGCAGTGGGAATTGGCACCCAGAGCAGCTCCCAGCAGGGCAGGCACTGCCAGATCTGTGATAACCTTTAACAGAATTTAGTGAATAACTCTAAAACCATATTGAGCCTTGTACCTGAGCCATTGCTGAAGTGCAGGAGCCATATTCTAAAACATAAATACAAATATTATTAGGTGTTCACAGCATTGGAGTTTACATGCTTACAGAAAAGGTTCTGTTGTCCCACTGTGCTCCATGCTCACCTCTTTATAAAATGACCTTACACTCGAGGGCTGTCCTGGGGGAGGAGTGGACACAGCTGCAAACAAACCCCACAGGGATCCTTTTTCCACAGTGATCCTTTTCCTACAGTGATCCTTTTCCCACAGGGATCCTTTTCCCACAGGGATCCTTTTCCCACAGTGATCCTTTTTCCATGGGGATCCTTTTCCCACACTGATCCTTTTCCCACAGTGACCCTTTTCCCACAATGATCCTTTTCCCACAGTGATCCTTTTCCCACAGTGATCCTTTTCCCACCGTGACCCTTTTCCCACACTGATCCTTTTCCCACAGTGATCCTTTTCCCACACTGATCCTTTTCCCACAGTGACCCTTTTCCCACACTGATCCTTTTCCCACAGGGATCCTTTTCCCACAGGAATCCTTTTCCCACAGGGATCCTTTTCCCATCCCCTGTTGTTGATGTCAGTGGTTCCTGTCAGCAGTTCCAGCTGACTCCTGGTTATTACACTTCAGTGAAGGGAGCAAGTGCCAGGGCATTTTTTTTTTATCTGTAAAGTGCTGGATATTTCTGTCAAGTAAAACCTGGAGCTTTGTGCTTGGTGTTTCTTTGTGTAAATCTGTCACATCTTTTTTTTTTTTTTTGGGAAATCACAAAACTGTTCTTTACCAGTAGGACAGGAACAATGAAAGGGGCATAGAAAATGGAGTCCCTCCACTGCAGGAAATAAGTTAGCTCTTTATGAGATTATTTTTGACCTTTATGATATTATTTCTCAGCATTATCAAATTAACTGCAGCTAAAGGTGATAAAGCATGAATTATGTTATTCCTGATCTAAACAGTTCCTGTATCTTCCCAAACACACTTGAAACAATGTGTAACGGCAAATTTGATGGAAACAGTGTTCATTTATAGATAATAAATTTTGACCTTTTATGGGGGTGCATTACACTTTAAAAAGGACTTTTTGGAAGAAATATCCTAATTTTCTCAATACATTTGATTTCAGTAAAAGGTCAACATAGTGTCTTTAGAATTTGAAAACTTTTTATTAAAGACCTGTGTGACCACAGAGTCTCTGGCCTATTAAAGAAGAAATTAAACACTGGTAGGAAATACCGTGCAGCAGAGTTAACACATTAAAATGCCATGAACTGTGTTTAATCTGAGAATGAGCTGATAATGGGGCAAAGTCAGGTTTATGCAAACTTGGGAAACATCAGAGGTTTCATTCAATTAACAAAAGTGCCAACAATGGTGGTCATTTTATTTAGCACTCTAATCACTGAACCCAGTGCAGCATCACAGCATTATTGGGAGCTTCTCTGCCAAAAAGAATTTTGCTCATTCCATGAGAGGAGAAATAATTTGGGTTTGAGGAACCTGTGTGAAACAGATTTTCCAAATGTGCTCTGTGGTGTCATCCTGCAGATCCTATTGTTCACTGAATTTGGGATGAGGATCACAAAGCAGAACACCTGTATGTTTTTCTCATTCAGCCATGCTAGAAGCTCTCCAAGAAAGGTCTTTATTTTTTTAGCTCTATTCTGAGAGTTTGAGTCACAATCTAGAAGAAGTAAGGGAGGAGGAAACCATGGCTGGAGGTGAAGCTAAAAAATGCCTGAAAAATATGTGAAATCTTTAAAAGATAAAATTAGCTTCTCCATTTCCTTTTAGAGGCATGAATAATAATTTATCCTCAGATTTACCTTTTTTAAGCAAGAATCACTCTTTTTTTTGAGGAATTAATATCCCATTGTATTGCCTTTTTCTATCTCTTTGGAAACAAAATATTTGGTTATTTTTGGTTGCTTGACTCATGGAAAACCCACCTGTATTGACAAATAATGACACACTAATCTGCTGGTTGGGTTAAATGCAAAATGAAGTTGGATTCCACTTTTTTTGGGGTGGTTGGATGCCACCCCAGTGTCACCTAAAGGCAATAGAAGCATTCCACCTTCCTTCCCTGCCAATCCTATCACCAGGGAGCTGCTGAGGCAAAAATTAGGAATATAAGAACTTCAGCTGCATTAAACAAAGAGAATAAATGTCATTAAAGTAATTTTAGCTGTGCTCAGGGTTTGATATGAGCTACACTTTCCAGTTTAAGAAAAAAAGCAACTTGGACCTTGCTTCTCTGACTGTGGCCAGCTGCACTTGTGAGCTGTGGCACTGCTTCTCTTTTCCTGAGCAAAATGAAGAAATAGTGAATCAGGGTCTAGTTTTCACTTTTTCCCATGTTTCCAAGGAGCAGCTGAACCCAAGCAATCCTGAATCCCATTTATTGTGCAGGTCTTGGCACTGCTAATCATTAGAAAGAAAACTTATTATTCTGTACTCTGTGTGATGAACAGTGACACACAGCACCTAGAAAAAGCTGGAGTAACAAAGAGATGTGTGGCAGTTTGCAATTAGAACTTTTCCTCACATGTATCTAACCTGTCTCCTTCCTCCATGATGTACATAATTAAATTACCATAGATTGATTCCACCTAAAACACACTATTTTTGAAGAAATCTAGCAATTAGTTACCATGGCAACCCAATTAAGCCAGTTTTATACCCCTTATCTTAATTGCTGTATTAATTGAGAAGAGAAAATAAATTGAAGACTCATCCTTTTCTTGCCATTTTCAATTTCAGTAAAATATGAATTGCACACCAAATATTGTTTTAATTTGTCATCATGGACTCATGACTGGAAAAGGAGATGAGAATGTTGAAAACAGTATTTAAGACGGATGGCACATGTCAGCAGCAATTTGATGTGCTGAAAGAGCTGTGCTCTTCTGAAATGTAATTACTCAAAAACAGGAGCTACATGTATTATTTGAGGGGATGAATGAAGGGTTGTAACTTTGGAAGAAGCCGACAGCATTATGGATGTCCTGCTGTTTTGTCACAAGCAGATTTTATTAATATATATTATATAATTTATAATTATAATTTATAATTTTATATATATTGTAATATATTTTATATCAATATATTTTATCTTTAC
>WBNO01023424.1:8125-40795 GCA_013400575.1 Peucedramus taeniatus | reverse complement strand
AATATATAATAGATAATTTTTATTTTATATTTTCCTTAATATATTTTATACATTTATTTCATCTATTTTACAAAGCATCTATGTATGTATATCTATGTACATCTATACATAGATATACATACATTTGATATATTTGATACACATTTCCATGTATATCTATACATGGAAATTGCAGAGAAAATTTGAATTCATGTGGAATTAGGGACAAAATGTCAGCATGTGGCTTTGGGGAGAGCAGATCTGTGAGCAGCACTCTCAGATTTTGGTGTCTTCCCCCTCTCCTGGTTCCATTTGCTTTGGCTGGGCCATTAATGGAGCTCACCCTGGGCAGGGAATGCAGAGGGGCAGAGCTGCCTGCACGGGATCCCTGCCTGCAGGAGGGAGCACCGAGCACACACAGATTGTCTGAGCAGGAAAACAGCATGTGGAGGGGGAAAACACCCAATGTGAGGGGTCAGACAGGAATTTGTGCTTAGATTCTCAGAGCAGCATCATTAGAAAGCAGGAAATCGCTGTTCTCGTTTGAGGAGCAGTGTGTAAGTTGTGTGACTTTAATAGTTCTGATATTATTCTGTGCAGCTTTTCATTAAGATTCAAGCATTAAAAGTATACAAAGTATCTTTTTCTGCAACATTTGTTTTCAAACTATTTTTTTTTCAACTGAGCTAGCAGCATGGTCATTTATGCTGGCGGCGCTAAAATCCAATTTAAAATCCACATTTCCTGGTAACAGCCCCTTGCATTGGAGACTCAGCTCACCACCAATTCTCACTTTGTTTCACTATGAAATTCTCCATCCTTCAGCCTCTGTTTCAGCAGCTTTTACACAAACCAGTGATGCTCTTCCACTCCTATGATTGCCATGGTGTATTCCCAGATGTGGCACTTCTGGGAGTTTGGAATTCTCTTCATCCCCAGGGGCTCCAAGGGCACCCAAAATTTCAAGTGTTCATCCTCAGGAAGGGATGGTTGTGGTCAGTGGCAAATGGGATCAGAGCTCTTTGGAAAAACTTCTCCCCAGGACTGTTGGACCCTTTAGGTCTTGCTCTGCTCATTATTTCTGCTCTCAGCCACAAGATTTGACAATACAAATTAAGAGTTTTACTTCAGAATTAAAATATTCTGTGGGTAACTTTCCTTTCAAAATCAAAGGCGTCTGGAGATCATGGGATTTTGAATTATTTCAACAGCATAATACCATCAAATTTATGAAAGTCATATATTCCCAATGGATGGGTTGTGACCATTTTTGCTTGATTCATTTTGTGTTGCATTTTTATGACGTGTGTTAACAAGCTCCAGTTTATGACCCTGACATTTGCTTGCTTTACTTTTGGAGGTCTTCATAAATCAATGAAGGATTTTTGTTTAAATCATTATAAATAAACCAAGCAGAGAGTAAGTCATTGAAATGGACAGAAGCAATTTCCTTTCACTGTTTTTTTTTTTTTTTTGTGTAATATTTGCCCAGCCCCTGAACCATACAAAGAGTGAAACATTTGCACAGCAGGGAGAACGCAGCCATATCTGTGTGTGACAAAATAGCAGGACATCCATAAAGCTGTTGGCTTCTTAATTTCAAAAGGCAGATTTTAATATTACTGACTTCAGAGAAAGATAAGAGGGGCAGTGCATAAGACATTATCAGTCCAGTGTGGAAATAATGCATTCAAAATTAAAGACAGCAGTTTAATTAAGCGCATGAAAGGCTGGCTTTTATGATCATATTTCAAATACTAGAATGTCTTTTCATCCATTCTGCCGTATGACTTTACTTAATAATATATCAAGAACAAAAAACGTATGGGAGTCTTTCTGTAAATTCAATTAGTCCAATAAAAAGTGAAAAATAGTTTCTTTTTCATTAAAAAGAACTCAAGCCTAACCCTCCTGATGACAAAGTGTGAGATGAGAAGGGAGGGCAAGGCTGGAGAAGGATGAACATTCTGCCTTTGTGATGCATTTCTGCTCGAAGGAAACAGATGAAGTGTCACCATTAGTAACATTTGTTATTGAAAGGACTAATTGCATTGTGCTGCAGGCAGCAGTTTATCAGATCCAGAGCATGGGTGCTTGCTTCTGCCTTGGGATGCTCTCCCAGCACAGCAATAATTCAGTTTATTAAAATGTGTTGTGGATAGCTTTCCTTTATTGGGCTGCTGTGGGCAGGGGGATTGTGCTGAAGGGAACTCTTGCAGGGCTGAGCTGTGAATGCTGTGGCACCTTGCCCTGGTGCTGCACAGGTTAACTGCAGCCCCCTGAATCCATTCTGGGAAGGGTTTATTTGGAACCCTGGTTACTGAGAATTTTAGACTTTCTGAACTGACAGGCACTGACCCCCAAGAGAACACTGCATTGACCTGAAGCCATAAAGAAAGCTTCCAAAATTAAATAATAGAACTAAGATTATGAGTGTGTAGTTTGAATAGAAGTGTGTAATATCACATAGTAGAAAACTTGTGATATTTCTTAATATATCTTAAAGTTTTAGAATATAAAACAAAATAGAAGTGTTAAAGCAGAGACTAGTCCTTCTTCTTTACCTTCTTCTTCACCTTCTTCCTCATAGGTTTAAATAGTTTAAATAAAAAAGTCCACATTACGAGTCACAAGTAGTTAGATAGGTTAATACAAATAATTTAGGTGTTATTTCTAAATTAAACAGTTTATCCTTAAAAAATCTTATAAGGAAAGAGATAAGACTCCATTTTTACCTTGTTAGTAAAGTGCTGTAGAACTCATGACTTGTAAGACTGTTCCTGCTCAGGGAAGTGCAGGGATCACACTTCCCTGTGCTAAACCAGAAGAAAAAAAGGAACAAATGACCAATAAAAAAGAGGAATAAACAAGTGTGGCATTTCAGATGAGACCTCGTTAAGTGCCAGGCACAATAAAGGACAAAATGTGCGCTCAGAAAACTTTGAGGTGATTTTCACGGGGTGCCAGAGGGGGCTGAAAGGAGCTGCTGTGCTTTAGGCAGAGTGTGGCTGGCTCAGCCATGGCACACCTCTGCAGGGACTGAAGTTATTACCACTTGTCAGCTCCTGGGTCAGCCTAGAAATGAGGTGCTGGTCCCAGCAGGCAAACTCTGCCTTCCCAGCCCCCCCAGTGCCACCAGGGCTGGTTTGTCACTCACAGCCCTGGCTCAGAGCCCTGTAGTGGTGAATGAACAACACCCTCACCTCTGCAGCTGGGTCTGGGTCAGGGCTGGCAAATCATTCTGGAAGGTTTGAAAGCACTGCCAGCACAGGGTAAATAACCCAGCTCATTTCCCAGAGCTGCCTCTGACAGGTTTCACTGCTGCTGACACTACTGCACGTGGCCCTCAGGGCTGTTAGGAATGATCTGGTCCTGCTCTGCTTCTGGGCACCCACCTCACCACCTGATTCCTCCCTCCTTTTCCTCTCACTTGTCTTACTCTTCATTCTTTTAATACTGTGCTATCTATCTGGGGGATGGTTCCCAGTATGTTTCTCTCAGTATGTGCTGATGAACAGATTCTGTTCCAGATATCTATTCATGTCCTACTCTCATTTTAACTTCAAAATATTCCTCTCCCAGAGGTTTCCTTTGAATAATTTTTCCGTACTGTAGAGAATCAGACAGGCTTCATTCTGAAAATCAGCAATGAATTTACAAGAGTGACTCATCAGGTTTTTTTAAGCAATAATTTCCATATAAAAGAGGTAAGAACAATAAAAATTATTTCCCTTTGCAAGCCTGCAGGTGCAAATAGAAGCAAGAGTTTATGGAAATGTGATTTAATAAACAGATGTTTGTTTTTTTCCTGTAGGTAACCCTCCTGCTACGGGTACAGGAACTTTGCACATCACCTTGGAGGATGTCAATGACAACGTCCCATCCCTTTATCCAACACTGGCAAAAGTTTGTGATGATGCAAAAGATCTCAGGGTAGTGGTTCTAGGAGCATCAGACAAAGACCTTCATCCCAACACAGACCCATTCAAATTTGAGCTCAGCAAGCAATCCGGCCCAGAAAAGTTGTGGAGAATCAACAGGCTTAACAGTAAGGCTGGAACTTGGATTTTTGTGTATTTATTCCTCCTGCTCCTCCATCCCAGTGTACTTCCCCTGAGGCACTGGGGGAATTTAGGAGGGGTTTTGCATGAAAGTTTTGTAGGATGGACCCACTGATGCTGCTTTACCCTGTGCTGGGGCTGCTGGACCAGCTGCCTGTGGGACACACCACAATTTCTTCTCTTGCTGTGTTGGCTGAACTTTCTTCACTCAGTTTTGCATTAATGAGGGACTAGTAATGACTGATAATTTTGTGAAGATTACTGCACCTCATGGCACACAATTGGTTTGCATGAGGTGCACAAGGCTTTGCTATAGGACAGCACAGAAGTTTTGCATGGGCTTTAGCAATGTAATTGAAGAACTTCCTAATTTTAATTTGAACAAGAAATCCTAATTTAAGCTTTTCACAAATAAAATATCCCAGTTCACTGGGACCTTACACAATTGGTAAGAGGACCAGAGATTGCAGATGATTTGTATGTCAAATTGTGGACACAAAGTACAACATTTCTTCTTAATGTAGATTATTCCTGTTTCTTTTCTGGAATGTATTATCTTTCTCTGCCACTCTCCAATCTTTTAGTTCATGTCATAACCTTGGAAAAAAACTAGAGATGGGTGTGATGGCTGCACCTGCCTGCAGGACAAAGGGGAGGAGCTGTTTTCTTGGCTATTCTCCAAACATCAAACCACCCCTCTGTCACACCCTGAAAGAATCATCCCACCCACCTGGGTGCCAAGAGCTGCTGTTCCCCTCAGTTCCCAGCTGGAGCAGATCTGTGGGTTTGGGGCTTTACTTCCCTTCCCTGCCCTCTCAGGGAAATTGTGGAGGTGGTTCAGCAGCTTTGCCTGTACTTCCTGGCAAGAAGGGTTATTTTTCCTTTGGCAAGTAAATTTATTATCTCTTCTTGTTGTTTTGGGGGTGACATGCCCTAGCATTTCAATGGGAAATTCACAGCTTTCACAGGCAACTTCTCCCAGTAATTTACAGACCAAATAATGTATTTAAAAAAAGGGGGCTCTTACAAGTCTTTCTTTTGGTGGGGTTTGAAATAAGTTTGTGATTAGATTTAAGCCCATGAAAGACTTTCAGTACTGTCTCCTCCCTTCAATTCAATTCTTTTGTTATTTTTCTTAGTACATTCTCATTTTCTTCCTGATTTCCATGACTAACTGGCATGTCTGATGTTGCCTGCAGACTCCTTCACCCTTCCAAGCAATCAACATTTGGTTAATTGTCCTCTTATACTTTGCAGATACCCATGCCCAGGTCATCCTGCTTCAGAACCTGAAAAAGGCCAATTACAACATCCCCATCTCAGTGACAGATTCTGGAAAACCTCCTCTGACCAACACCACAGAACTGAGATTACAAGTGTGTACCTGCAAGAAATCCAAAATGGACTGCAGTGCAAGTGATGCTCTCCACATCAGCCTGACCCTAATCCTCCTTTCACTCCTCAGTTTATTTTGTAAGTCTTTTGCTGAGCTGTAAGTAATGAAGTGTTGTTCTTCTGCTCATTTGTACTCTGCATCAGAAAACTCTCCAAGGGAGGAGTTAAATTCACACATTGATATCACAATGCTGTAATTTGGGGTTCTTTTTCCATGAGGGAATAGCTGTGACAAAGGGGAGGGGGCTCTTTCATAGTCAAAAAAAAAAATCAGCCATGGATGCCTGGTTGTCAAATTAAGAAATAGAAGGAATAATTTTAAGAAGAATCAAAGGGAATCAGAGCTAACATATGATAAACTGAGAAGTAGCAGCTGTAGTAGCAGATTTGTGCAACGCTTGCTTTCATCTCTCCCCACTTGAATTCAATTCAAACCCAGAAAGAGGAGATTAAAGGTGTTCCTGTAACAATGGCTGTTCTGGGTCACCAGGAAAACGAGGACTGTCTGCTTCAATCTATTCCTCCACATAAAATGTGCAGGTGACTGGAACATGAGGAACTTATTTGAGATTCTGGGCTTAGAACGACCCAGAGCTGATAATTAAATGGCCAGTCTGGGTTGGAGGGCAGAGAAAACTGACAGGTAAAAGAAATTTCTGCTGTTTCTAAGAAGAGAATTTTGTAAATCTTGTTTGGAAAGCTGACTTGAATTGGAAGTGGGGAAAAAAAATCCCGGAATGACTCCCAAGTAGGAATCCACAATTTAAACTGGGCGTGTCCCTGGCTAGTCCTGTGAGAGCTGCCAACAAATTTTTTGATGCAGGGTTAGTTTTGAATTTCTGTCTGTCTCAAAGGAATAGCTGTATCCTACAACTACGACAGTAAATCTGTTATTTAGGGACTGTTACCTTCATCTTATATTAACAGAGTACATTGTATGGTGACTTTAAACCTGAGCCATGGTGAAAGGTCTTGGATTCTCCATGAGAGAAAATATGCCACGAGGCAAGGGAGAGGTCAAGGCAGAGATCCTTTCCACATCTGAGGCTTGGTGTGTGCTTGAACACACATCCTGTCCCTGTTTTCTTCTCCTTTTATCCCAAAAGGTTGGCACGAAGGTCGTTGTGAGGAGCTGGTACCAGCTCATGTTTGTGATGCTCTTTGAAGATGAAAAGGACTATATAAATGCTAAGTGCAAATTCCTGTTCTTAGTCTCAATCAGTGACATCTAAAGTATCTGCTTTGGCTTTGGTTCAGCTGGGCTGGGTTTAGTCTCCTGGAACCAAATGCAAACTTCAGCTGTTAGGAGTAATATGTTAAAAATATTTGACAGGGTGTGACACTATTGCAGCAGTGATATAAATATGCTGCCCATTGATTCAAATATATTCTTGTTGCCACTTCATAAATGTTGCTGCTGCTACACTAGGCGTGACTTTCACCACTGGAATTACTTTCTTATCTGATGTGATTTGCACTTGAACTTTATTTACATTAATTCATCTGCTCAGAATACAATGAGGTAAACAAAAGCTTTTTCACTTTGGAAAGTTGCCATTTTCATGTTGATTCTTTACAGCCCCCACCAAGAAGCCTGATCTTTTTCCTTAGGTTGAATTATAAAGCCAGTTTTAAGTATTGGAAAGCACTTTTTGAGTTGCTTTTCTTGGCTACAGGTCTTGTTCAGCTCAGCTGTGGGTGGAATGCACCCCAAGGGCATCCCAAGGGTATTCCATGGCTGTCATTCCACCTCTGGAACTGTTCCCCAGCCAAGTCTGTGCAAAGCCAGCAAGCACCACAACTCCCCTGAGCATTTTCTCAGGTGTGAACAACTGCAGGGAGACAGGAAAGAATGGGGCTGGGAGCCAGTTAAAATAATGTGGTTCTGGGTTTGAACTTCTCTGAAATGTGCTGCTACCACCCCATTCCCGATTCATTTCCACACACAGATTTTTTATAACTGTGATTAGCTCCATTGCAATGTTTTGTATAGTCCAAATATTTATCAGAGTAATCAAAGATTATGATGCCATAAAAACAAAGAGAACTTTAGTGCTTATTGAACAGATGAAACGTCCCATTTCTAGTGGCAAGTTATGGGTTTAATTTTAGCAAAAGCCCTTACGTGGCTCACTTTGCTCCCAGTGTTTGTGTTTTATGAGGCTCTTGTTCCTGGGAGGTAAATCCTTCAGTCAAATGAACTTTGTAACTCATGCCAAAGTATTCCTTTTTGTATTTGACATCTGGTGTGAGGATAGATAGCCCTCTGAAAGAGCTGCTCTTGGTAAAAGAGCCCTGCATGAATATCTTTCCTGTAGAAAACATCTTGGTATTATCATTTAAATGGTGCAATTATTAGCTATACTTAGAATATGTGCCTCCTCCGTAAATCATGAAAGAAGTCAGATGTGGCAGATTTCTGAAGTGTCTGAGCACACAAGTGAAGAGCCTGATTAAAACTGAAATGGATGCAAAACCCAGCAGTTCCTCCCATTCTGGAGATACCCTACTGTGCTCACTATATTGAGGGATAATGGGATACAGACTGCACAGTTGCCCAGAAGCCCCTGGGAAGGCAGATATAGCTGGAACAAGAAAAATTTAGGAGTTCCTGGCAGCCAGAAATAGAAAATATGAGATGAAAAAATATATGGGCAGATTTGCCTAACTAAACAATGAGGTGGAATTAAAAGCTGATGAACACAAAGTTGGGAAAAGGATTATCTTTGTATATTTTGTATTTAACCTGATTACTACTGGGATTTACTGAGGTCAAGCTGGAATGGTGGAGAGTGGACAGGAAAAGGAGTTTCCAAAGTTAAAATAGGTAATGGTGACAAATATTGGAAAGAATAATATCACTTGGCATTAAAGCAGATCCCATGTTTAAGATGAGACTTCATGTGGTGGCATTTTGTCCTCTGTCAGCTTTTCCATGCTATTAGTGGAGACAGGACAGGACCAAATGTTCAGATAGAATTCAATAGTTCAGACTGAGGAAAAAAAACATGGAAAAGAAAATTCTGGTTCCTGGTCAGGGAGGGGAGCTGCAGCAATCAGTTCCTCGAGGAGGAGAGAGAGTGGGGAAAAGAGAAAATCTGTCAGGAGCATGTCTGGTGCTGCTCTGAGATTGTCCCTGAGTGCTGCAGTGCCTCAGTCATCTCGTGTTTCCAAGTGACACAGCTAAACCAGCTCTGCTCAGAATTCATGTCCAAAAGGGATCCTCACCACCACCAGAATTACAAACAGGTCCCCTCTGGAAGGCTCCTCAATGTTTTCAGTGAGAGAGCAGCTACAACATCCCAAGGATGAGGGATGGCAAGGCAAAACAAGCACAAAACAAATTTGTGCATATTGCCATAACAAAGTCAGCAACAAAATCTCCCCCAGCCCCTGTGGGATGCTGAGAAAGAACCACTCTGGCTGGCAGAACTAAGCTTTAGATCTATTACAAATTATTTATATTATTATTAGTATTTAAAGGAGTATTTGAATTCTGGGCTTTTGATTTTATAATAACTATTTCACTTAATTGCATAATCATAGAATGGTAATTGCATTTCATATCTTCTTTTATATTCTACCAACATAAAAGACCACGTTAGATTCAAATGTGTGGAATGAAGGAATAAAAGAACAACCAAAGGCACAATAGTCATGTCACTAACATTTTACTTAATTTTCCTTGTTATAAAAAGACAGGGATTCGAACACTTCATGTTGAAAAAACCCATTTTTGATCTTTTTTGACTATCAACCATGAATAAGAAGCTTTTTTTTGTTCACCTGGCCAGTGGACTGCAAAGCTGTAAGTTGACTTGAGCTGAAATAAGTGAAGTGTTCCACTATTCTGAACAGAAAGTGAGCTGCCAGACAAGGGGGAAATGCCTCCTTAAAGAAATTAAGTAAGTTGGAGGTCTCTACATTGCAATTAATTTGTTAAAGTCAAGGTGAAAGGCCTCAGGTGTGTTTGAAAAACAGAGACTCACACAGATGTCTGTGCTGCAATCAAAGAAGCCTTAGAAATACCCCTGAATTTAATTTCCTGGTAATTTCCACAAATTTTCCTATTTAGTGCTGGCTGTCCCTCACTATATTGTTTTTTCCTGATTTGAGGAATGCAGCTACAGGGCCAAGAGAGAAAATACAACTGGCTTTTTTTTCCCCCTTGAAAATGATATATTTATTATTAAACCACTACCAGAATAAATAAATAAATAAATAAATAAATATATAAAATCGAATTATATGAAACTGGTGGGTTTGAATTTCCATGGAGCTGGACAGGCAGAGTTAATCCTGCAGTGTTATCTCTCACCCAGCTCATTTTTCAAAGCAACAGCAGCCCCTGTATCTCTTGTTTACCCCGTGTTATTTGTGCAGGAACATCAAATGGCTGAAAAGTGAAACAAAGCATTCCTGAAAGGCACCAGAATAAGACAAATCAGAGCAGGTTTCAAATGGAACAGACCTTTAGGGTCACTGCTCTTTCCATTCCCTGTGCAGATTTGTTACCTGCACATTCCCACTTTTCAGCCTTTATTTTGAGTTTCTTGGCTCAGTTTTAAACAGTCAGGTTGTTTTTTTTTTTTTTTGCTTCAGGGCTCAACAATTGGGTTTTTCCAGTAGAATTTTTGAGTTTTCCCAAGAAAAAAAAGGGAAAAGTTCATCCCTGTTCCATCCAGTTCCAGAGGAAGCATCAGATAAAGGGTGAATTTGCTACAACCAATATTTCTTGTTTGTTTCTTTCTTTTCTTGGTTGGGTTTGGTTGATTTTTTTTACATTTTAGGTTGTCTTAGCACCTTTTAATCTTCTACAACTATTTGCTACTTTTCAGAGCAGTTTATTTTTAAATAAGTTTAAAAAAAGAGATCAATTTAATTAAAAAGACTGAGGAAGTCTGCAAGAATCATTTTCCTATTTCTGAGAAGTGAAATATCCCTATTTTGACTAGAATTGCAAAAACTATTGAAAATGGAGAGTTTTGCTGTGAAAGGTGCTTTACTGAGGTGGCTCTTTGGATTTTTTTTTTTTTTCACTTCTCTAATTTGAGTTGCATTCTCTTGCTAGAGCACAACCATGTAGGTACCTAAAATATCACCTAAATTTTGCTCTCCAAGTAATTGGAGATTGCTGATATTTAGTGAGTGCCAGTGATGTAAATCTCACCTCCTAAACCAGAGAGCAATATCCACTCATTGCCTTTTTTACAGATGCTTTGATCCACATTAATATTATTATTTTTGCAGCTAAATATCACTGAAGTAGATGCTTTCTTAAATGCCTGTATGAAAAAAAACACCATTTTTATTTGTGTCCTGAAAGATTTTGGTTGATTTCTAAGGAAAGGATGGTTTGGGGGTTAAGGGGCTGCTTCAATTTGAGCCAGCCTTCACTTGAATCTCACTTTTAACACAGAGCTGTGTCCATTCTTCTGATTTCTCTGCAGGTTTTTTTTCAGTCCTGCAACATATTGTGCAGTTTGGGAGCCCACCTAAAGTTAATGGGGCTTGAAATGGCCCAGAAATCCATATGGATGTCCATAATTGGGGACAGGATGTTTGTACACCAGACAAGACAAATAGAAATGCCCCCAAATTACACATCAGCATATTGAAATGTGCTTAATAACATCACATTTTATTGAGTCAATTAGGTGGGAAATGGCATTTTGCACACATTTGAAACTGTCCAAACACCTTCCAGGAGTGCAGAGGTGAAAAAACAGGGCAGTTTAGAAGATGAGTGTTTGGAATGCAGGAGGGAGCAACGTTAGCAGCAAATGCAACTCCTTCCCCAAGAGCTGCAAAATTATTGCTGATGGTCATTCTGGAGGCATGAAATGGACATTCAAAGAGATTGGTTTGATGGCCCATTTAGTGGTGGGGATTCAAGTGAACGCTTTTATGTTTTCATTTTCTCAACAGTACTTCACAGTAATTGTTGGTATATAATATTCTGTCTTTCTTCTCTGAACAACTTCTTAAAGCCACATAAATATTGAATTTCAGATAGTTCTCATCAGGATTGCTCTGGAGTGGCCTATGATTAAAAATTGGTACTGAATACATGACCAGTTGAAGTATTTTTGTCTGCCATTAATGGTCACTGCATACTGTGAGATGTTTGTTTCTTTTCACTGTGTGTGTCCTTGGATATTTTCCCTATAACAATTTTTCCTATTCCTTTCCTATTTTTCCCTTTATAACATCCAAATAACTCAATGTAAACAGCTTCCTATTCTGATTTGGGCAGGATTTTAAAGATTAGGAGGAGATTTGTGGTGCCTGAAGGTTTGATGATGTTGCCTTTGCTTCTGTAATACCCAGTGGATACTTACAAAGCCCTTTAAAGGGCCAATAATGTTTGGAGTATTTCAGATGAGGTCTTAAAGCCTCACTTTATCAATATAATTAATTGGGATAGGTCATTGGTTGGTGCTTAGGTAAGTGCCACGTTTAGGAGCAGATCTTCAAAAAATCTGAAATGAGCAGGTTGATACCAACACCTGGCCAATTTTCTAGTTTGGTTTTTCCTTTTCTGTGGCTTCTAAGCATAATTCTTCACTCTGGTTTTTATTCTTACTCAACAAGAATTTCTTCAGATGATTAATTTAGCATTTCAAGCTGGGTTTAGTCTGTACCTACAGATCTGAATGTGTCTGGATTGTTCATGTTCTGCTTATTTAAAACTGATGGTAACCTGGGCTGTGCTGCTGTGGGAGATGAGATCTGACTGCCTGAGCAGCTTCCAGTCCTTTTAAAGGTTGGCTCCCTGCTACAGTTGATGCATTTCATTTTCATCATCCACATGAAAAAATCAGCAGACTTGTTCAGTGCTGCTATTTCAAAACTGTACTTATTCATTTCACTTGTTGGATATTTTCAACCATTCCATTCAATTTATCAGATTAGAGCATGGGAAAATATCCATGCAGGCTGCAGGCAGCCACCTCTGCAATTGTTTAGTTTTGACAGAACTGAAAAATGAAGGAAGCATTTATTCTCTATTGCTTAAGTGAAGGCAACACTGCTTTGACAAAGTATCCAACTGAAATTCACATCAATTTTAAAAAAAAGTAATAATGGAGTAGATCTTGGCTTTTCTACCCTAAAACTCCCCCTCTCCCAGTGAGATTCTTCATATCCCTGGAGAACAGGAATTGTATTAGAAGATAGTTTTTTATTTGATAAACTTAGGGAAGCACATGGCTCTGAATTTCTACGCAAGGAGAGTCGGAATTTTATTTCATCTGAGCAACTTTTCTTTCAGAAAATGTTTATTTTATGCACTTCTTAGAGCAGTTCATTACACAAGGACTGTGAGTACCTGGCAGGGAGGAGGAGAGGCACAGTCAAGGATTCAGCAGTGCCCTTGAAGGGTCAGAAGAGCACTTTGGCTTCCACCAGCCCTGCTTTGGATCTGCCACTGCAGTCTCCTAATAATAAATTGCAATAGCAAATTATTATAATAAATATAATTATAATAACTTAGCAGTGTGAGAGCTGCTCTGGGAAATACCCTCTGCTGGTGTCACACAGGTGAAATGACCTCAGCAGGGGGAATGTGTCCCCCTGAGCAAGCTGGGGAGGTGGGACTGGCACATTTCCCCTCTGCCCTGCCAATCTGGGCTGATTGCAGAGCTCGTGGCAGAGTTTCAGCTCCTGCAGTTAAACACTGACACTGATTTATGAGAGCCCACCAAAGCTCTGAGGGCAATTATGAGGCTCTCATTTCACACAGTGCTTCTCCCATCCTTAACAACTTTCAAATAATTTCACACATAAATGAGAAACAAATTCTGTGATGTTATAAGCGGCAAATTTTCAGGATAAACTAATTTTATTTTGGAGTTTTTATAAACTTTTCCTCAAGGTGTTGTGTCCAGTGAGATCATCAATTTACTCTGACTAATATTAACCCCAAATTCCTTAACTGCAGGAATGAAAACACAGGGTATCTGTCTGGGAATAGTCCTTCAAATTCAATGAGATTTTGGTGGAAATTTAGAATAATTTATAGGCACATGGTGCAAACACTGTGAAACTTCTGCAGTTGAAACCTACCCGTGACAAATCAACCAGTGATGCACATGAAAATAATTTATATTTTTCAAAGTTCTACATCAAGGCTAAACTAATAACCATGCCTCTAATTAATGACCTTTCCTAGATGGTAAATCCAGGAAAGAAGTACCTGGATGTTGATTAGCTGCCTAATCAGAAACACTGTGCTGATCTCTTCTATCATTTTTGTTACCTCTTTAGCATTACTGAGGTTTCAATAAAGTCCATGATGTAATGTAGACTTTTAATTATGCCAGATTAATGTAATATTTCTGATGAAAGGGTAATTGAAAGAAATGGAGCATGCATGAGCTGAACTCCAAACTCCAGCTGCGTTAACTCTCTTATTTTAATGGGAATTAAAATATGAATGCATTTTGGGTAAAGCTCATTCCTGTACAGAGGGTCAGCAAGAAACTTAAATGCCTTTAATTTTTATGAGGTTTTAACTGCAGTGTAGAAGCAGAGTCTGTGAAATAGAGGGTGAGCTTGGTCTCATAAAGAGCACATCTTTCAAAGGCTTTTAATTACTCAGCTTAGACCTGTGTCTTTAAAATAAGCAGGGAATTGAGTTATTAATATGTAAATATGTTCAGAGAAAGCTCTGGCTGCAACAGGGAAAGCTGGGGGGTACCAAAGCATTTTCTGAGATCAGAAGTTCTGCAAACACCACTGCTGGCTGCTGAAGGGAAGGATTCTGCTGGAATATGAGCTCTTGGCAGCCTGAACTTCAGGGAATGAATTTACATCCTGCCAGTTGCTTTTTCCTTGGAATTGAGCTCATTAAATCTTTGTCTTAAACTAGGTGCATTTTTTTCCTCCATTTTCTTCTGTTGTGTGGATGAACATGAGGAGTAAACCTTGAGTTAGCCCAGTGTGACAGAGGCAGGGAGATGTCTCTGTAGTCACTGAAGAAGCCAACATTAAGCACTTGGGCTGAATTAGGTGAATTGCACCTTCTCAAACCAAATCAGCTTTTGAAATTCTAGTTCAGGGCTTTCCTGTGGAGTTGGCCACCATCATCAACTCCAAATACAGTCAGTAGACCTTGTTTGAGTAGAAAGAGGGGTTTATTCCATCTAATTTTCTATGTCATGAGTCTCCTGCCCTGAACTGTGCACTTAGACCTATATCCCCACAGTATAATTATTTTTATTAATGCTATTAGTACATTAGATCCAGACAAACTCTCACAATGCTTGTCAGTTTTCTTGACCAGCAGAAGCAAACCTCCACTTCCAAAGCCAAATCCCTGATGCCAACAGCCACCAGCTGCTTGTGAGAACGTGCTGTGCTTTCTTACCTGAGCCCATTGACCAGAAATGTAAAAATCCATAAACACATGGCAGTAACCCTGCCTTTCTCACTGCTGTGGCTCTTTAAGGTCTCTTCCAACCTAGCCATTCTGTGAATTCTGGGAATTCTGTGCTATCTCACTGTTATCTCAGAAAGAATGAGGCTGAATGTGTCTCCCAAGTATCAAAGAGGTAGAAAAGCAGAGGAGAACTGTGAGAGAAAATTGGTGAAGATCACATTAGAGACTGAAATGAGAGATATTTCTGGAGAAATAAGTTCCATGCAGCTGTGCTCACTTAGTGCTGCTGTGCATTCCTGGATACCCAAAGGGAAAGGTGGAAGGGACAAAGTAAGAGCAATAATTCCCGTCCCATGTTTGTGGCTTGAGTGCCTTGGGCAGCAAATCACTCCTTGTAGGTAATTTCAGTCAAACCACATCTAAAACAACACTAAGTGCTAAGGCCAGATATGGAGACAGAACTGATAAAAAGAAAATAAAATAATTACTAGGCCTAATTATCATTAGTGTGCAGATCTAACCTGGAAGGCACAGGCTTAGCAGAGAATTAAGTTCTTAAAAGAAATAGTTCTCATTGATCAGCCAATGTGCTCCCTGCATGCATTATTTGCACATTTTATTCTCACAATATTCCTTAAATACTAATATATTTTATGAACTATTGCCAGCTGCAAACTATAAATTGTCTGTGCTATAAAATACATAAGAATGGGTAAAAAAAAAAATTAAAAACCAATGCAACCCCATCAAAGGGAGTGGAAAAGATACCAGGTGAGCTGGTTAGAGCTGGGGCTCAAATAAGAAGTAGACTCTAAAAATTTGGCACTCTGTGAGCATTTCTGGAAGTTTCATTTGTTCCTTCTTTATGGGGACAATAAATAAAAAGAAAAGAAAACAAGAAAACTACAATTCCTATACAGGAAACAATAATGAACACTGGAAATCCAGCTGAGAGAGCAGAGGGATTTTAAATATGGACCAGAGGCTCAGAGCTCCCCAGTGAGTTTATAACAGAGCAGTTGTGTTGGTTTCAGTGGATTTCCCCACATTCAGGGTTGAGTTTTCCAGACAATACTTTGGTTATCCTTGATTCCTGTCGATTTTGGAGTTATTGGCCAGAATGTTTGGCCAATTAACACCTTACATGACCTTATCAGACTCTTTGTAGAAAGTAAATTTGTAACTAACATTCTGTTATTAACTACAGAAAATAAAATTGATGTTGTCTAGGACAGAAGCGATTTCCAATCAATTTTGTGTGCAACAGAAAGAACCAAGGCAGATTTGATCTTGCATATTCCTACTTACCAAAGGTGGTTGTCTACTGAAACTTTAGAGACCACAATTTTGAGTGTTGAACCTGATTTCCAGAGGCAAAAACTACTCCTTTAATAATCCACCTGTGCAAAAGGGCCAATCACCATTAATGGCTTCCAGGCAGTGTTTGGAATAATTCTTTTAACACAACCTTGGCCAAGGCTTGGCTGAATTCAGAATAGTCTTGGCACCCTCTGCCAATGCCAAGAGTTTGTGGAAGTGTCAGCAGATGTTAGGACACAGCTTTCTGTGGAAGCTGTCCAGGTTTCTTTGAACACACCTCAGGGGAAGTTGTCACCTGTGAATGAGAGGAAAACCAGGGAATTTCCTGCAGGGAAAATCCAGGAATGTGCAGGGGGAAAGAGGCAGTGAAGGAGCCACAGCTACAGAGGTTTTGTCAGTGGCAGAGCAGGAAAATGCTCTGTAGAGCACAAGGCTGGCAGGAGATGAACACACAGCAGCTCAATTTGTCAAGGGTTCAGAAAAGATGCTGCAAACCTGCTAAGCGAGAGCCTGGGTAGGGGATTTAGCTGTTTGAATGGCTACAAAAAGCCCTTTGGGACAACCTGTGAGAGAGAATCCACTAGATTGACATAACCTAAATATACAGACCTAGAAAGGAGATTCCATGACAAAAACCTCCTCTGGTTTGTTTGTGCTCTCAGGCTTGAACAAGAGGCAGGATGATGGTGTTGTCCTGAGCAATCAAAGAAGGGAGTGCTTTAGGGGGAAGATTTAAGAGCTGAGTTGTAGCTGTGCAGAGCTGTCAGGAAAACATCCAAAAGTTATCAGAGCTAGAGGCTGACATTGTAGACTAAATGGAAAAGTGGGAAAAGAGAATAAGAGCTCTGAACTGTCTGTGAGCAGGAAAGGATGGTGGCACTGAGAAGGGGAAGAAACCAAAGTGGGGGGGAAAGGGTTTCCTAAAAAAAATAAACTGGAGGAATGAGACTGAAGGCCAGGCTGGAAAAGTGATTAGAGAAATCATGGTAAAATTATAGGAGGAGATAGTCCCAGGAGCCAAGGGAACATCAGATTTTCAGGCATGTGATTAAATGGGTCAAAGGAAAGAAGGGGTGAAGTTGAGAAGCAATTTCAGTGAAAGAAAATCTAGGCAAGAATTGTAGATGTTTGAGGTGAAAGGAGTCAGGGATGGGGTGGTGCTTGCAGAGGCAGGTGGGGTAACAGGGAGGATCAAGAATTCATCATGAGATACAAACTGGCCTTCAATAGATACAAAAATAGCAAAGGAGAAAGATTCATAATTAAAGCTGAACTAACTAGCTTTTGAACATCAGACAATGTGTATGAAAGGTAGTAACATTCATTATGTCTGTCAATATAATATAAAATATACAAGTTTTTCTTCAGGTGTGCACATAAATCACCAAATCCTGCCCTTTATTTACAAGCTGCTGGTGGAGCAGCTCAGTGGCTGCTTGAATTGGTGGGGTATTTATAAATTTTGTGCTGACAGATTTCTCTGGTGACGTTTCAGCCTGTGGATTGCACAGAAACTCAGCACCACAGCTGCTGCTCATTCATCATGTCCAAGTGCCTGTCCTTAGCAGGAAGACCCCCAAGGATCTCCCAAGGATTCAGAGCAGCTTCATCAATCCCAGAGCCAGTGTCAGCTCCTTTGAGACAGGATTAAACAAATGCCCTTTAATGACACTAAGCTTCATTGGGATCTGGAAATGCTATTTTTCAGGATGTCTGTGAGATCAGAGTCTCAAATTCTTTCTTTTCACTACCCAGGAGATCAGGTTGTTTACGAGATTTTAGTTCTAGCTGGCATCCCTAATCCAAATATATCCAGACTTTGGCAGTCATGACCATAAATCTCCTATATGTGAGTCTGGATCCTGATTTTGTGGCCAGACTTTTTCTTTCAGCAGCAGGCTAAAAATCCATATGCCAAGCAATTCCAGATTTTGTCCTATTTAGAAATCTCAGTTAAACGTCTCACTTCAGCGAGCCCCATCCATCAGCACCTCTATGGATTTCTTACACTTAATTTGCTTTATTTACCTTTGTTTAGCAGAACTGAAGTGCTGCAGGGAAGGGACCAGGCTGGTGTTGGCATCCATGTGCCTGCATTGCTGCAGAATTCAATACTGACATCAGTTCAAATGATAACAAGAAAGAAACAGATAAAACAGCCTTATCAATAATTATATTAAATTTGATTTGCCCTAAAAGGCAAACAGATCATTAAAATTTTTCAAAGGGCACAAACCAGCATCTAACATTGACCATTACATTTCTGTGGTGGGGACAAAACTATCAATATTGCAATATTACAATCTTGTGAGTGTACAGATACAATAAATATTAGACAAACATTTGCTGAGTTTTGATGGGTCTTTCCCCTGGTTTTACAGGGGAAAAAACTCTCCTTTCTGAATTTCTTTACTGCCTTGGTATTATCAGAGTGTCCATCTAAAGCAGAATTCAAGTGCCACTTCCACTTTATTTATTAGAAGCCCCACATAAAAGTCTTCTATTTCTGTAGCAACATTAATATGATACACCAGGCCTTTTATTGCCTGATATATTCACAAACTGTAAGGCTCAAATAGAGTGTTATTTTTCAAAAGATATTGTTTGTTTGCTCTTTGCTTGTCAGGGTGTGCAGGGAGGGAGGGGCTGGCATTTCCTTGGGCACAAATGGAACTGATGGAGGTGTCCAAGGGGGAAATCAGGTCCTGGCTCAGGATTTATCCTCTCACCACATCCTCCAGAATTGCACCACAAAGGGCTCTGCTGCCCCACGTGACATTTTGGGGTTTCCTCTTGGAGATTTCTGCACTACAAATAATTGCTTCTGGACCCAAATAATTGATATTTAACTACTGGCAATGTTCATGCACCCAACCAGGGATTTGACTGAGGGGAAAAAAACCCCAAACAATTAAAAGATCCTGTGATTTGCATGGCAATACTCACCCCCATCTCCTCCTTTAGGTCTGTAAGAATTCCTGCCATTTGAAGCTGTCCTACCGAGTTGCCATGGCAACGAGAAGAAGGAAAAAAACCCATCAGATCTGAAGATTGCAGTTTACAATGACTGTTCTTCACTCCTTGGCCTCAGTTGCTCCAGTTTAGTTTGCAATCTCACTCAATCTGTCCAGCTGTACCTTGGTGTTCGACAGCCTCCACCCCTCTGCCCTTTGGCCCTGGATTCCTCCTGCAGGACACAAGGTTTACTCAAAATTTACTCTGAATGTTAAAAGACCATGACATCCAAGCCCGACCTCGGGGGAGCAGAAAAAAAGAAAAAAAAAAAAAACACCACAAAACCAGATTGACTCCATTTTTTTCTATCTGTTGACTTGTTGCTATTCAACTGTTCAGAAAATATTTTGTCTGTGGGTTAGTATTTGTATATGTATGAGTGTATGTATATATATATATTTATATAGAGAGTTATACCACAGGTTTAGCTTTTATAAAATGTTCATCTGGAGGGTGAGAAGGGAGGGAGCAGAATAACACAGCCACAGATGAATTGTAGCTGTCCCACCATGGCTAAACCTGCTGGGTTTGCTGTTCAGAGCGTGGCCAGGAGGAGAGAGCCCGTGGCCACCCCGGGCTCTGCCATGGCCCTTCTCGTACCTCAGGTTCAGCAAACAAGAAATGCAAGTCCCCAGGGCTTGTTCCTGGTCTGAACTGCTCTCCCTGGGCCCCAGAGGGAGCTGAGGCTGCAGGAGGAGCAGCCAAGTGTGAGCAGCTCAGCCTGGTTTGAGGGGCCAAAGGGCTGAAACGTTGGCTGGGGCAGGTGAGAAAATGTTTTGATCAGCTCTGCAGGTGAGAAGCTGAGTCCAACAGCAATGCTCAGGGCTTGCCAGAGCACTGATCCCTCTCTCAGCCTCTGTGCCAGCAGCAGCACAGGTGCCCTGTTCTATAGATACCCTCACAAACACACAAACCCATCATTTTGGATATATATATACATACATACACACGTACACACAGTTTCCAGTTAAGAGTAACAAGAGCATTTCTTTGTGTGTGTAAACTTACCACACCTGTTTGCAGACATGGGAAAAAAGGGTGTTTGTTCTCTATGAATATGGATCCTTTTTTATTCTGTGAGCATGTAAGGTCAAAAAAAAAATCCTTCTAACTGTATGAAGATGATCATCTTGTTAATAAACTGTAAATGATCCATCAAAGCTCACACCAAATTTTTATAAAATTAACACAAAAAGTATACTAGTGACAGACTGTGGCTTTTATTAGAGCTTGCCAGTAACTAGGGTAAGGTAAGTGTCTTAGAATATTTTAATAAACTTGCTTATTTAAAGTTTAAACGAGAAAGCTTCCTTATGCAATAGAACTTTGCAGCTGCATTCTTTAGTTAGCATTTTTACAGTAATTATGGGCCATACTCAATGGCATCCTTACTACAGTGAGAGTATGAGCATACCTTCCACACCACGTATATGTTTCAATAGTAAAGATTTTTGGAAACATGAAAAATAAGTCCAGACATACATTTAGTTTCCCACAATGCTACACTAGATATTAAATGTGTGTTGGTGGTTAAAATTTGCTGTACAAATAGCTTTTCTCCCACTTCCTGTATTATACCAAATATGAAACAGGTTTTTTTTTTTTCTTTCTTCCTTTTTTTTTTTAATCAAAAGGAGTAATAACAACAGCGACAGAGGAGAAATGAGTTTGTGTTGTGAGCTTTCCTAACGTAGATTTCTTGATAAGATATGAGCTGCCTTCAGACCAGTTTTTCTCTTCCAGCTTAACTCCTACAGTCCTGACCAAGTGAAATCTGCCCCTGCTCCCTGCAGGAGCCTCTGTGTCACCAAAGTGGCACTTGAGGGTCACTGGGAGCTGGTCAAGGACACCAGGGGTGGCTTTGGCAGCTGCAGGCATCCCAGCAGGGCAGTGCCTGATCCCAACCATTAACATGGGCACGCTCCTGGTCCTCTCTCCATGCCTTGTCTGGACCCCATGCTGCTGCTTTGCCATCAACAGTCACATCTTTTTTATTAAAAAAAAAAAAAGATATTATTTTCAAGCAAATTTTTCCAAAAGGAACGATTTAACTACTGTGTGGCACCTCTGGAATTCCAACTTGTATGTTCAATGAATGCACCCAAAGATATTCTGCACCCTGTGCTTTGAGCTACAAAACCTCTATCTTCAATAAAAGAAATTATATTACCCTCCCCCACAAATACTCTTTTCTACTTGCTTTTTTTCCTCTCTCCACCCAGCCAAAACCATCTCTGGAAAGACTCCCCTTGACTTTGGTGTCATTTCTGTCAAATGCCAGAAAAATCTGCCCTTCCCTGCTTTAAACCAAGGCTCACAGAGCATTTGGTGAATCATCCCAAGGGCAGCCAAAGTGAGGAACAAAGAGAAAACTCTTCAGCCTGGAGCTACAAGAGCAAGGGGAAGACTCTTCCTACCACCCTGAGTCCAAGGATAAAATCTTCCTTCTTGGATCCACTGCAAAATTTTGATGTGCAGAGAGGTCAGAGCCTGGCTGAAGCTCTGACCCCAGGTGCATCCAAGCCTCCATTCCCATTTTCCCTTTATTTCTGCTCCCACATTAAAGCCTCCCAGCCTTTCCCAAGTGTCCCAGGCTCCACAGGGAGCCCATCCCTGGCCTAGCCAGGCATGCCAGGAGAAGATGGAGCTGCCATGTTAATGTTCCTCCCCATTTAACACAGACTGTGGCACGTTCATGCTGTGATACAAGTGAGGAACCACAGCAGAATCTGAGTTTTCCTACCTGAATAAAGGGTGTCACCTCTGGCTCAAAAAAACAATGTCCATTTCCTGAAACAAAGGAGCAGCAATGATTCATCCATTTTTCTACAATATAATGAAAAAGCAGAAAATTTACAAAATCGGTTGTGTTATTTTCTAATAGTTGGTTATGTGTAACATTCCTTCAGCCAAGTTTGCTGTTTTTATAACATAATCCTTATTCCTACCCAGCTGTTTTAGCCCCACCAACAGTTTTTCAGTCTGTGTTTGTAGATAAATGCTGTCTAGAGCTGGAAAGGCAGTGAACTTGTTGACTAGCATTTTGTAACCTGCATAAAACTTTTTATTTGTTAAAATCATTTCACTTGAAAAGGCTCTGTGCTGTTGGAACAAAAATTGGGAATAACAATCAGTGAGAGGGGTTTATTAGCAAGAGACAGGTCTCATTTTTGGTGTGCTTGCTAATTGAACCCTGGTCTGTGCTCCTCGTGTGTGCTTTTCCAGTATGCCTGTGTGCATTTATTGATGTCCATTTTGTTCAGGAGCTGTAGGTCTGGAGAGTAAAAAAAAAAAAGGTAAAAGAGCAGAATTTCCTGCTGGGTGTGGAGGAAAATGAGGTAAGGGTGGAACACTGGTAACACAGTCCCTGAGCCCTGTTCTCATCGTGTTTACACTGCTGGAAATCCAACAGCAGCTCCATCACCAGAACTGAGGTTCAGTTCATCATCTTTAGGTGAAATTTTCCCTCCCCAAATATTGCTTTTTGCTGGTTGGCTGTGAACAGTAAAGCTGCAATGTTTGTCACAGGATTGCTGAGTGCTCACACATTATCAGAAGTCTGGGGTTTGTCACATCCAGCCACCCACAGGTGCCCTTCACTGACCATCTGAAGGTGTCTCTAAGGCTCCCAGGATAATTTGGTTTAACCTTTCTTTGAAATGGATGGGGTCAAATAATTTGTCCTGGTCTCTTGTGTAGTCATTTTTTTGATTACTATGATACAAGCCTCATTTATTAAATTATGGACTTACAAAGCAGTTTGTAGGGCCCTATCTTAAATGCCTTATCACTACAAAAAGACATTTATTATATTGACAGCTTTTGTCTTTCCTTTGCAAAGGCCTCTTGTCTGAAATATTGAGAAAGCTGCCAATTTTCTTCTCAAATGTTACTAATCCATCAGGAGCAGAATTCTGTACACAAATAATTTTACATCACTTGGTCTAAAGGCTAAGTTGCTTTTGGAATAAGATTAAAAATTTCTTATTTAATTTTTTAAAAAATTAATTATATTAAAGTCACATTGGCTTGAGAACACCAAGTCTAAAGCAAAACTCTGCTCCTGTCTTGCCTTTATTGCATCTCTAGAAACTGTTGTCTGGGAGATCCAGTCCAGTGCTAACACAAAGAAAAATAAAATAGCAATTATTTCCTTTCCTTTTAACTCCGTGCTCTATAATCTTTAGAAGTCACATGCAGTGCACATCAGTAATTATCATTATAGCTATTCTCTTTAAAGCAGATAGAGCTGAGTCTCTCCTACACAAAGCACACAAGCCCCTGACTGCCCTGTCCTCCTGCCTCACACCAGGACACACGAGCTGGTTTGGGTTTGGCCCAGTGGGATGGATGCTCTCCCCCACTCTCAGTGGAAAGTTTCTAGTTGCACAACTGCTATGTGTGTATATATGTAGATATATAGAGATATACACATATAAATATATATATATAATATATATGCAGGTGGAGGGAGATTGATACAACACGGGGACTTGGAATAAGCAGTTTAATTCCCTCAGTTAGGGATGAATTAATGAGATAAGGGACAGCATGGGCTACATGTACTGAACCAGTCTGATTTAAAGCAAATAAAAAGGGCAAAAAGCCCACACACTAAACCCCAGGCTTATCTCAACTCTCCTGTTGTATTTCTGCTACCTTGAGCTGTCCCCTCGTACCACAATTATATCAGCTGAAGATATGCATCATTGTTTACTGACTCATTTTCAGTTGGCTGTGGATCAGCAGGTCACCAGTAGTGGAAAGGGAAGGGTTTAGAGCCAGAATTCCTCATTCCTGAGCTTTCAGTGGGACAGCTGTTGGGGAAATTTCATCCAGCCTTGAGCACTGTACTCCTCCTCTGCATCAGCAAGTGACTGCACTCTGTAATTTGGGGTGAAATGAATGTAGTCTAGAGCCAGGCTGGGTGTTTGGATGTGCACACACCTCCTGCCTGAGGAATAAATCCATGTCTGGAGGACTGTGATGGGGAACTCAGCACAAATGAGTTGTGTTGTTACTGCCATTTCAGCCAGAACCCTCCTGTAAAACCACACCTACCCCATAACAACCTCTGTCCCGTTAAGTTACCACCAAGATTATTTTTTTTTTCATTTTTAATAGTCCAAGCAAGGAGGAAAACATTTTGTTTGATTTTCAAGATGCTTAAATCAGCTGCTTTTCCAGTTAATCATTCCTTTGGGCCCTAGTTGCTGAATTGCTTGCTGTTTCTGAGGTGTAAATAAACGTTTTGATTTATGACGTGGTTGCAAAGAAACTTGTAATTTATTTGTGAAATGCTCAAATAAAGGATGTATGGGCTTTTACCTTCTGTCTGGACCTAGACCTCGCTGCAGGAATGGAGGGCCACAAAATGACCTCCAGACTGCCAAAGGAATGGAACAACCTGTGCCAAACATCAGAAACCCCAGGACGTTCTCGGTGAAGGAGAAAAATTGCAGCCTTCACCTCACCCTGATGTGGTTTGAGAATGAGAATCAGGAGCTTAGAGAGGTGAATAGGATCACAGAGAATGGTTTGGGTTGGGAGGGACCTTAAAAATCATCTTTGGAATGATCTAAAGATCAGGGAGACCTTCCAGCAGAGCAAGTTGCTCAGGGCCCCAGCCAGCCTGGCCTTGGACACTGCAGAGATGGTTTGACCACACAAGAAAAAGGTTTGTTCACACAAGAAAGCAGCAGCTGAATATTCAGGTAACAACAATAATTTACTGTCTAAAGCCCCATTTCCATTAAAGAGCTTGCCTTGAGCCAAACCCAAACCAGATGTCCCCAGGCTGGACTGCAGCCAGGAGCTCTCATGGATTTCTGTGCATTTCCTTTCTGCCTCACCTGGTCACCCACTACCATCAGTTCAGCTTAGAGAGAGCAGCCAGGCACAAGAACTGCACAAACAACACAGAAAACTGAACAAATTCCTTACCAGGGAATTCTTGTTCCAGCGTAAAGCTAAAGCCTGCTGGCTTGCTGAAATTCCTGCAGGTTGTATTTTAGATCTTCTAGGAAGTTATCTAAAGTGGCAGAGCCACATAAAGGTAGAATATCTCTGAAAATAGCCTTTTAATACCTGTGAGAATAGAGGAAGCTGGGGAGGGAGGGCAGCAGTTGAAGCAAACATTTGAGTACAAGCCCCAGCAGCTTTCTGTCACCGAGACCCACCTCCAGCTCCTGCCCATTGCTGATGCTTTTTCAGGCTTTGAATCTAAAGGGGTTTTTTTCATGTGGTCCATAATAAGTACAGGATGAAAAAGCCTGCATAAAGCTTGGGGTGTAAATGAGCAAAAGGTCATCCACTACCTGAAAGGCACAGCAAACGTGTGTCACCTCCTTTGGTCTCAGCTGAGATCGTTGTCCTAAACCAATGCTGTGCCTTGAGAGAAGGTTTGAAACAGCACAAAGTTAAATCATAAGCAATGAAGTGTTAACAGAAAGAGAAAATGCTGGATGGTTTTTAGCTGGGGGAAGTTTTGTGCTGCCCTTTCAACCTTGCCATGTCTCATCTCTCACCTCCCGTTCCGGACTGCAGACTGCTGCTAGCTGGTAACTTTGCACAGTTCAGCCCAGTTATGGTTTTTCTCCAGCAACAGTAAATCAGAACAATCCCTCTGCCTTCAGTTCAACCTTCTTACCTGCAGAAACAAAGCAAGGGTCACTGCTCCTGCTGCAAAGCTTTTGGGAGGCTCAACCTGCTCGCCTCTGGCCGGACTCTGCTCATCCTCCCGCTGACCTTTGGCTGCTCCCGTGGCTCCTGCAGTGAGTGACTCCAGCCCAGCACAGCCCAGCTGTCTGTGGCAGCACAGCTCACTCCTCTGACTCATTTCCCACCTCACTGCTCCACATCCAGCTGTGGGATATCACCACCAGCTCTGTGGCTGGATGCACTTTCCAAAACAGGCTGTCCAAAACAAGGAAAAGCTTTTCGACTCCTTGATTACTGCCAGGTATGCTGAACACTCAGAAGGCAAAGCCTAGCTGGACAGTTGTAATTAAGAGTGTGACATAATTAAAACCAGTGATTATAACCTGCCTTGGGGTTGCAGTGTGCAGTATTGGCTCAGCTGGCACCAAGGGAAATAGCCTTTGGTGGGATTTATGCACCTGGTTCCCACTGAAATCATTAAAACCCTAAGAGCTGAATGACCCCTCCCCCAGCTGATAAAATAATTGTCTAACTCAAAAGTATTTCCTTTGGTTTTAAGTCATCATGAGCTAATACAGGCACTAAATTTTTTTTCCTGCATCTCCAAGGTAACTTAATTGGCATCATGTTTCATACTGAGCAAAACCAGCAAAACCTCCAGAGAACAGGGGCCCCAATTAACAGATTCCCAGCCTTTCATATCCCTGATTGCTGAAAAGAAAAAGAACATGGGGGATGTGTAATTCATGTGGGGATCACAGAGAATGTGACACAGTCCACAGACAAAGCACAGTAGAAACCATATATTGCAGTAATTAGAAAAACTGTTGTTACAAGACAGTGTCTAAAGGAAAGATTTAGACTTTTTGTGCCATTAAACTCACGTGCCCAAGCTGTGACCACTCATTGCATCATGTTAGATCTACCTCAGTGCTGGAGAGCCCAGCCACAGTGCCTGGAAAGTTCTGCCATTGTTACTGATGCCAGAGACTGCATTAATCCACGTGAAAATGGCTTGCTCTTGGATCCTGCATAGAGAAGTCAAAGCAGAAATGGCTTTAGAGAGGAATCCCTTGTGCTGAGCACCCCAGAAGCTCTGCCAGGCACTGGGCAGAGAGCTGGAGCCTTCCCAGAGCCCCACATTGTGCTGGGCTGCCACTCAGCATTGGCACAGGGTGATTAAACTCCCAGGAAATGAAGCAGTTGTTTGTGGAAGGGTTTTTTCCTTTCTCCCCTCTGGTTTCTGTGCATTGCTGTCCTGCCATCACTCCTGCACTGGTGCTCTGGCTTGGCACCTTGTGGAAGACCCATCAGGGCTCTCTCTTTCATCAATTCTGTAATAAATCTACTTTTAATTGCAGTTGTCTGTCTTCACTCACACCTGGGGAGCTCAGCCCTTCCTCTCACTCCCAATTCCCTTTTTCTGGCACTGGGTTCTTTGTTCTTTAGCAAATGAGCTCCCAGTACCTGAAGCAAAAGTAAATGAGTGCTGTACTCACATCTCTTCTGGGCTGGAGTGGATGCAATCCAAGGCTTGTTTCCTTCAGCTCTTGCTTCAATTTTAGGCAAAGTCCTCTTGCCACTGCAGCTCTCCCTAAATAACTGAGGGAGGCATTAGGAGCAGTTAAGCACCATCATTTAGTGAAGGTATAGCTCATTCAAAACAGAACTAAATAATTAGGTGCACTAGATTTATTGTTCAAATCAAAGTAATAAAATATGTATACATATAAATATAAGCTGTTAAGGTGATGAGCTTCATTATTACACACACATAAAAATAATAGGCAATTTTTAATTGCGTATTAAACAGTGAATGCTCATTAAAACCTCAGTTCATTGGGAAAAAAATAACATGCAATTAAACTATAGTACAGACTAATTAATATGGGAATTGGGGCAATTCTGATACCTTTAAAGAGGTGGAAGTGGGGACAGTTGGCAGCATGGCTTTGTACCAGGTATCTTGGTTGGCCTGGCAGATGCATTTCCTTCTACTTCAGGGTTTTAAGATTGTATTTTTTGGTTTCAGTTTCAAAGGAAATAGAGGGGAGTGAAATGGGATTTTTTTTCTGTGGGTCTTCACACAGTCTGGACAAAAGATAAAAGATACCAGATTCATCTACTTACCCCATAAAACACCTCCCTTTGTTTCTGTGCAGACCCTCCCTTGCCATTCTGCATCTTTCCTTTAAACAAATGAATTTGAAATTACCTAAGATTTGACAACAGAATTCTCAGCCTGCTCAGCTCCTCAGCCATGGAGCATTTTCCCCTTTAGGAGACCCCTGTAAGTTTGTTCTTCCCAAAGGCTGCTGTGCCATGAACCATGGTTAAAAGCTGCCCAGTTTCCTGAGGGTCAGAAGACATTCACCAGGTATAAACCAGACTTTCAGGGGAAGGATTTTGCTGCATTTGAAAGAAGAATGCTATATTTCTCAGGAAATACCACCGAGGGAGCCTGATAGCCCTTTTTTTGTTAGTTTGTTTGTATTTTTAAGTCCTCAATCCAACAGTTTTCCTGTTTAGAAGCTGGATGTCACAGGAATCAAGACAGTGAAAATTTGCCCCTCATTTTTGATCGCAGGAGCATCACACAGAGAGGTAAAGAGCAGAGATTTACTGAGAACAGTCGTTCACACCCAAACCCAGGGTGGGCTTCAGACTAAAAGCCAAAGTTTGCTGCTGGTGCTCCCCCCTGGAAGTCTGAGTCTTGTTCTGCAGTTTGGTGGGAGCTCCACGAAGCAGCCAGCTCTGATTTCTGCCCTGTGGAGGTCAGTCTTTCATTACCTAACACAATTTAATATTTGCTGCTCCCACCAGAGCCAAAGGTGTTCTCAGCCCCTGAAGCTTGGCTGGGTATGGTTTTGGGAATCCATCTGAGTCTTACTTTACACCTGAGCACATTTGTACAGCTGGAGCATTTACACCAAAGCACGAGACTGGAAAATCAGCTCAGCTCTGATGCTGGAATTTTCCTCCCAGTTTGCAGAGCTGTAAATGACTCTGCAGGATGGCACACTCTGTTCTGATGTGGGAACACTGTGTTTTTGAGCTGTGCTGAGGAGCAAAACCCATTCACAGGCACTCATTCAAGAGAGGTGTCACTGGCCTAACACAGTGGCTTCTTGCAATGCTTCTCTTGTATTTCATTCTGTTATTTCTCTGCTAATAAATAAATAAAATCCCCGTTGGTTTAGGGCTGTGAGAGATGAAAGAATCCTTTTTTTTTCCATGTCAACACTGTGCAGTGCTGATGGAGCCTGGCAGCAGCTGAATCCTGGCTGGGGCTCCTGCTCTGTTTTCATTATTAACATTTTGCTTGGCTGTCCCTGCCAAAGTCCCCTGGACATCTCTGAACTCTGAGAATTGTTGCAAATATTGCAACGTCCAAGTGTGAAATGAACTGCATGGAGCCCCCCGGGGACCTGTTAGCAGTGAATTACCAATAACCTCGGGTTCACAGCAAACAACAGGCACCTGCTCAATGGCAAACTTGTTCTTAAATTGACACCCAATTATCGCCGCATATTTTAGCATCATTTTTGCACCTTATCTAGGACCTACCCCGAGCCTTGAAAGCATGTTCATTAGTTTAAAAGCAGTCCACAGAAAGCAAGACGAAAATGAGAATATGAAGGACCGGAGTGTGCAAAAAATCCCATTTTAGGAGCATTTAAAGCATTTTAAGAGAATTCTATTTATTTAAGAGATTTTAATAATCCTAAGAATTTAAGAATTCGATTTATGTATTATCTACTTATTTAATTTTATAAATTTAAGCATTTTAAGAGAATTCTAGAAAGACTTCTATGTTGCAATTCTGGTTTAGTTGGATGTGAATTGAGATAACAATTTGTAGAAGCCAGGTGCTTCATCTTAGTAATTACCTCTAAGGTACCATAAGCATCTAAGAAAGATTCCCTAAAAAAACAAAACCAACCAACCAACCAAACAACAACACAAAAAAACAAAAAAAAAAAACAAAAAAAAAACAAAACCAAAAACCCCAAACCAAAACAAACAAACAAAACAACAACAAAAAGCACAAAAAAACCCAAACAAAAAACCCTAAAAAATTCCAAAAAGCCCAAAACAAAACAACAAAATATGAACAAACTCTCACAACCTCCAAAAAAAAAAAAAAAAAAAAAGAAATGAAGTTGTAAAAAGAAAATAGTAAATAGTGCTCCAGAAGCATTCCTTGTAACCATGGAATACCTTCAACATTTAAAAATTATTGTCAGCATTTTTAGACTGGAAAGCTAAAACTTAATGTCTAAAATAATTTTAAAAGTATTACATGCTTTCAACCATTACTTGCATTATAAATAAATTCATTTTTTTAACAGCCTGCTGTAAAAGTAAAAGACATCTCTATTCATCCAGTGGCCCAGGAATGAGTGCAGCCCTAAAAACCAAAATTACCCAACTCTTAATCATACATACAATATAGGGGCTGGGAAGGGAGGTGATTTCAAACTCAGCTGACTTTCCCAGTGTTAATTTAGACTTTTTATAATTCCTGCAGCCTGGTGCAAACTGGTTAATGATTAATGGTTAATGATTAATGTCCTTTAACCATGGTCTTCTCCCTGAATACTGAACTCCTTGGGCAGAATGGGGTGTTTGGATTTTATGTTAATGCCAGAAAAACTGAACTTCCCAGAAGCCCCAGAGTGACACTTTTTAGTCACCCACTGCTCTACCCACCCTTAAATCCCATTCTTCACATCCTTCATGACTGGGACAAAGAACCATTCCAAGGAATGAGCATTCCTGAGGAGGAGGAGGGGACAGAGAAAACTCACCATGGTTGAGTGGGGAATATTGAATCTTTGATAGCTGAATTATTGTCTCCAGTATGCTCCAGGAAAATCTGTGTCTGAAAACATCTTCCACTTGCAGGGACTGCAGAGCTGTGTACCCACACACCTTGGATAAATGTATATATTCTGTATATAATGTATGGCTGCCTTGTTTCAAATGAAGCTTCTCAGAAACAAGCAGGAAATCCAGATAATGGAGCCAGGTAATTTGCCTCCAGCAGGCAGGTTAAACCACAAATATTTATTATTCTTTATCATGTCCCAAAATATTATTGAAAATAATACCTGAGCTATTACTCAGAATGTTGTCTCCTATTCCAGCAGGAAAATATACCTTTGTATTAACAATGCAAAAAGTGCTGGAACTGCATTAAATAAATTTTTTGTGCCGTCATAGCTGGGAACAGATTTTAGCAGGGAGCTGTTCTGGCTACCAAGCATTAGGATAACCTGGAAGAGTCCCCTGCTGCTGTGGCCTTGGCTGTGTACAGAGACCCAGGAGTGGTTTCAGGACACAATTTTCACCTTGGAAGAGCTGTAAGGGGCTGTGCTTTGGAGTGCAACCAGTCTGACAACAACGTGTCCCTTGGAACCTACAGGTTAAACACACAGGTAGTGATATTCATAGAGGAATTTCATTCTGATAGGCAGAGGAAAGATCTAGAAACACAAGCCAGGAGACTGCACATTTTTCCTGCTATCCTTCTTTTTAATTTTCATTCCTCTCCCCCTAAAAGTGATGCTCTGATAATCCTTTCCTGCTTTCTTGTTAGCACTTCAGATCCTTGACATCTGCAGTCAGGCAAGTCCCACTGACACCAACACCAGATTTTTAAGGGGAAAAAAATGTGTTCACTTAACTGTTAATTACCATTAGCTGCCATTGTTTGCCATGTTAAATAACTTGTATTATCTTCCCTGCCTTGTTCTCTTACCTCTATTACTCATCCTCTGTTAACTCCTCTCTCCACCTCATTTCTGGGTTATGTCTCTGATGGACCAAGTGATTATTTTTCAGCCAATGATCCAATTTACACATAAAATAAAGTGTCCCCAAAATGACTCACGTTTTCCTTCACTTCAAATAGCTTAATCTGTCACTTCCAAATGGTGTTTTCTAATGGAGCATCTCATTTTCTCCTTTTCTCTCCCTTCTTTGCAGACACACCAGTTGCAGCCTAACAATGAACGAGATGGATTGATTAAATGGATGAGTTCTGCATGAAACTGTTCCAACTGGAAAAACATTTAATGGTGGTTAAATATTACACACTTGTACACACTGCCTGAAAAATGAGCATGACTAACACAGCAGTCAGAGCCCTTTGAAAATGCCTTTCTGGGCAGAATTGGGCACGTTTACTGACATAAATTTTGTCATGCCAGCTCTAATTAAGCCTGTCTAATTACTTCTCTTACAAGGGTTTCAGGTTGAGCATATAAATTCCTGAGGCCATTATCTGCTGTAGGTGTATAAATGTCCTGCAGAATAGCAGGGAGGAGAGGTCTGGAGGGAAAGTTAACACTTTTCATGAGACAATATGACATAACTGGGGGAGCAGACAAGGTTTTGGACACAGGGGATCTCTGCTAAATGTCAGTGAGGAATGATTTCACCACGTGTCCAAAAAAATGTTCTTTTGTTTTCCCTTAACTCTCTCAGCTGGTCAGATAAAATGAGTAGAAAAATTTTCTGCCTAATATTTTTGAAGTTTGAAACCACTGCTACATTAAAAAAAAAATACCCAGTGAGGAAAAGCAGCTTTTAGATGAACAGAATTCTCTTTGTTGGGTCTGTTTGCAGCAAATGAGAAAGGAAATAAAGGAAATTAAATGGCTTCTACTGGGAACCCTGGGAAATCTGTAATTCTTGTCTGCAGAATGGAACAGTTCCAGCAAGAAATGTCACCCAAAAATTGTCATGGGGAGGGAGAAAGGAAGGAAGGAAGGGAGGAAGGGAGGGAGGGAGGAAGGGAGGAAGGGAGGAAGGGAGGAAGGGAGGAAGGGAGGAAGGGAGGAAGGAAGGAAG
>WBNO01023423.1:24265-54639 GCA_013400575.1 Peucedramus taeniatus | reverse complement strand
GCAAAGAATCCCTGTTCACAGGACACTAAGGAGTCTCCCATACCTGTCACTGGCTATAGAGGCCATTGTTCTTCAGCTGTGCTCTGCTGCAGCCTCCTGCAGCTCCTCATACCTCAGAACATCTCCCCTTGCACCTCTTGACTCCTGTGCTGTCAGAGCTGGAGATGCAAAGGAGAGCAGAGTTCATTTTGCCCTTAGTTTGTGTGTACTGACAACAGCCAAACAAAACCCCCCTGGGCTCCTCAGACTTCCACAAAATAAAAGCCATTTCCAGTCTCTGTGATCCATGGGAATGTGCTGGGAGGATCATGCTCAGATGGTTCCTGTTTAAATTGCAGATTAAACTGCCTGTGCTTTCCCTGCTTCAAGGCAAGGTTAGCATTACATTAGGCCAGATGTCCCTCCTAAGGGGCAGGCCCATGATTGCCCTGGGACTCAAAATATGGAGCAGGAGGTCAGCACCTCTCAGACCCTACAGCCCTTCCTAAATAAGTCTCCTCCCCGTGTCTGACTGCTTTTGTCCCCTCCCACAGGCAAATTACCTCCTGCTGGAAGACACTCCTGAGTAAACAATTTCCCCTTGCATACCAGGCTCAGTTGGCTGTAGAAAGCTTTTGCCTTAAAATCACCAGTTTTTGGCAACAAGCAGCTAAAAACAGAAGGAAGAAATAATACAGAGGAGGGGGCACAGGAAGGAATGACAGCTCAGATGAAATGCAGAGTATTTTCAGGAGCATTTTTATTCCTCACATAACCTCATGTTGTTTTGCACTTTTTTTCCTTTCCCCTATCCACTTGCACTGCAATGCACCCACCCAGTCTGGAGTAGAGCCCTATTTTTAGGGAGATTTGATCCAACTGAACTGAACCTTGGTGAACTCAAAATGGCAACAGAGGGTCACAGAGTGACTCCTGGGCACTACTGGGGCCACAGCCAGTGGAATGCCACTGTCACCCTCTGGCTTCACTTGAGATCCCTGGAGCAGAGGCAGCTTCAGGCTGAAAAATCCAAGTTGTGGCAGCTGCCCCGTTGTGTTCCAT
Source organism: Peucedramus taeniatus (assembly GCA_013400575.1). NCBI lineage: Eukaryota > Metazoa > Chordata > Aves > Passeriformes > Fringillidae > Peucedramus > Peucedramus taeniatus. The sequence continues at coordinate 53,598 of WBNO01023423.1, read as the reverse complement.
GGTGCAGAGAAGTGTCCAGTGACACAGCTGCTGTCTTGGAAATGTTTTCAGGACAAGCTGCTAAGACTGAATGATGACAAGTGCTGGGGACACAAGAGATGCTATTCCCAGATCTTGTTTCCAACCTTCTTGGCCCTGTCCTATGGTTTAAATTTGAACACTCAAGCTGTGAGGAGACTAAAATTATCCTGCAGTTTGTAGCTCACTTTCAGCTTCTGGGGATGAGCACAGCACAAATGGTTTGTCAGAACAGTCCTACCAAAGCCAGTCCACCACTGCTGCTCAAAACTCCAGTGCAGTTGTTGACAAAGATGATACACACAAAAAAAGTTCCCAAATTTTAATAATAAGATTCATTCACTCAAGAAACAGTTCCCAAATCTTAGTAATAATTTCTAGCCTAGCTCTATCCTTTCAGTCAGTGTCATGCAGCAAAAATTTTAAGACCCAAGCAGAAAAATGAGTGCATAAAACTTGCAGTCTGAGGTTTGATAGTGACAAGACCAGAATCTGTTGGAAGACTGCAAAGTTAAGTCTCAGAAAAACATCCAGACAAATTACTTAATTTCCATACAAGTTCTCCTCTTCCAGAGTGGATGGACACTTCAAAAGACAAAAAGATACAGCAAGAATTGTTTTCCTCTACTACAAATCAAGCTGTTTGAAGAATTTACATAAACAGGATGTAAATGCCAAACACAAAAGTGCAATAAAGTTTTACTTTAGCCTCAGTGAGCATAAAATTGCAAGATACACACTGAGAAACCAGGCAGGGCACCAGCCTGACTTTCCTACAGATCTGTCAGTTAGTCCAGGAAAGAAATGCTGCTTTTTTGTTCAAAGGCTGAGAGAGACATATGGGCTGCTAATAGATGATATCAACAGAATCCTGGCATCTGTATGAATTCTCTCTGTGCTCCCCTTGATTCAGCTAAGGGTCAAATCAGGCTTTTGTCAAACTGAGGAACCTGATGTAGTTGAAGGTGTCCCCACTCACTGCAGGGGGTTGGACTGATGAGCTTTAGAGGTCCCTTCCAACCCAAACAATTCTGTGAGAAACCATTCTGTCAGTTCAATATGTGGCTCCAGCCTCCCACACACGGAGAGGACAGGCCGTAGCTCAGGCCCCGAGAAGTGAAGATGAAGTGTCAGGAATGGTGGTGGGCTCTGGAGGGAACCAGCAGGGTCGATCCAAGCTCAGCACCCCAGAGATGCTGCGGAAGCTGATGCGGAGCGAAGGGATGGGCTTGGCAGGGCCTCTAGCGGCCGCCTCAGAGCAGCGTCCAAAGCTCTCAGCAACAACTTTTAGACAGCTCCAAGAACCCTGCTGTCCCCCGGTGCTGAATCCACAGGGCTTTTTAAACACCGGTTACAGGTATCCAAGCCCTGGGATTCAGCCCAGGGGCCGCCCGCTCCCACTCCCATCCCCAGAGCTGTAATTTCAGAAGAGCCAGCGGCTGTTCCCTGTCACCACCACCCTGCTCCCCACATCATCAACACCCCGAGGCAGGGGAGGTTTCCTGGGAGTCCTCAATTCCCCTGGTGGTGGTGCAGCACCAGTTTGAGCTTTCAGTCAGCTGAGCATCGAGCAGAGGCAGCTTGACAGAAACCAGGAATAGCTCTGGCAGACAGGAAAGATCAGCCAGCCCAAAACTGGAGTGAAAAAAGAAAAGGTTCAGCCAAGCAAAGCCCACAGACACCAACGTCACGACGACCATAAGTGAATTATTTTAAGTCTTGTCTGGAAAGCAAAGCCCATGGGAATGCAAACCAGGCTTCCTTTGCAGACTCCTGAGTATGAACGGATGGAGCAACTCAACTCCTGTGATTTCCTATTTTGTAACCACTTTTAAAATCCACCGTTGTGCCAGCAGCTAAGTAGTTCCAAAAAATCAGAATCAATCAGTAAAGATATTTTAATTTCCTGAATTTGAAGTATTTCCTTCCCTAATGTCTCCTGTGTGATTACCAGCTGTTATGAACTACCAAATGTACTGCTTGGCATTAGTGAGTAAGGAAGGCACTTAATTTTTCTCTTTTGGTACCCCAGTAATACACTTCCATGGGTAATTTTTATCTAATGATTTTTTTACATTGGCAAGTGCAGCTTTGCAATGCCAAACTTAAGGGATTCTTTATTTTGAACCCATTCTGTGTAAGAACAAGTTAAATTCACTTTGTGCTTTGTTTTCATTTTACTGCCCCATGCTGTAGAACTAATCCCAGTGCAGGGGTCCAAACAACTTTCTGTGTCACTGAACTCTGAGATGATGTTTACGGTTTTTGTATATAAAATTCTCCATAGACATTACAAAACATGCCAAAGCATGTTCACAATGTGTTACTTGCACAACTTAGACCCTTGCCTGCGTTGTTCATATTTAAGAATTATACTTAGTCCTTAATTGGAATGCTGAGACTTGTGTATGGATTACTAAAGTGCTTTGAGCAATCTTTCAAATACTCATTTATTTCAAGAAGAGAAGGAAAAAACCCACAAAAAACCAAACAAATAAAAACCAATGAAAGACCAGAACAAGTGAGCAAGTGTCAGTCTGGAAAAAAAAGTAGAAGAGAACAACCTTACCTCACCAGGTTAAGCTTAGAACAAAGTGGCCCCAAAATTCCTCGTGGTCTCTGAGGAAGTGTCCTCATGTATGCACTGCATGGAAGGGAAAAGCACAGACAGAGCCAACTCCTGACAGCAGCCCCAGCTTTGCAAACAAGGCTCTGACATTTCCAGCTATTAATTTCTCTAATCACTGTGCAGTCCTGGCCTGCAGGAGCAAGGCCATGCAGAAGCTCACCCGCAGATTAGCAGCACTGAACTGTTTGCAGTTCATTTATGGATTATACTGGCACACTGCTGGTGAGTTTGTTTGTCACAGAAGGAAAAAAGGCTTTGGCTCCAAGCAGAAAAATGAGTTTCTAATTGTGAATCCTGTGCAAAGGGGCAGCAGCACTGACCTGCTCTGGACTGTCCCACCTGGGAAGATGTTTGGACACTGAACTCCCTTCCATGTGTTTGGTCCCAAAGAGGTCTGGCAGGGAATTTAACACAGAGTAGTGCAAAACAATACATTTTATTTGTTCACAGTTAAACACAAGCAACTGCCTTGACATTTTAGAACATTCTAATAAGGACAGCAAAACCTCCTTTTGGTTTAAGTTCTCTTTAGCTTACGATTGTACCATTTCCTCGTATTTCATATTTATGGCATTTAATGTGGATTGTTTAACATGCTTACAAAGAGCGAGGCAGGGAACAGATTAACTTGACAAAGACAGCAATTTTAGATTTAACTAAAAGCAGTCAGTTAAAAAAATCTGTTTCCACTTCACTGATGGGACCCCTTCAAACAAACTGCAAGTTAACTACATACAGCAGACCCATGATTTTTAGACTTAGGAAAGAAAATTGCAAAATTTGTTCCTCCATAATCTTTGTGGTCCATAAACAAACCTAAAGTGGTTTCCATTACTATCCTGGTGCTAAAATCCTGTTTAAAAGAAGAAAAAAAGCCACCTTATCAAAGAGCTTGTGTTGCTGCCAGGGCATTTTTGTGACTGACACAAAACCTGCCTCTCCTGGGAACACCAGACCCGGGCTGAGCAGAGCAGGATGGGAACGAGCTCCTCCAACACTCCCAGCTGAGCTGGCCCATCAGGCCCTTTGTGTGCAAACCGTTCACTCCCTGGGCTGGGATCCAGTGGGAGAGGGGCAGGAAAGCTCCAAATCTTACCGAAACACGCGCTACCACGTTTGCTACCACTACGTCTGAGAAAGCCTAAAGACAAAACCAGGCTGTCACTTACAACCAACTCTCTACTCTCTACTCCATGCAGAGTCAGCTTTGACACAACCACTGAAGTTCACCTCTACTCTCAGAGTTCGGACTGACCAACTGAAAGGACACGGAGAATAATTTAAGACAGGCAGAAATGTATTCAGACCTTGGAGTTACGGAGGAGGCGGGAATGGGAGGATGAGTCCAGCCAGGAATGAGCTGAGCTGCTCTGGCAGCCTTGTTCCCACCCAGGCTAAGAAGGGATTTGAACTACAAATGCAAGTGTGCTTGGACTTGATTTCTGTGTGAGGTGGTTCTTAAACAGCAGCTGCCACCCACAGAATGTTTAGGAGGAGAGGCCACGAGTGATGCAGGGGAACTGTGAAGCCTGAACCATCTGAGCACGTCTGGACCCAACCACGTGGGACATTTAAAACAAGCACTGCCTTCCTAACAGCAGGCTCTGTTCTGGCATGAAGGAGATTGAGTCTGACCACTGACAAGCCCTGATCCCACAATCCTCCTTCACAGAAGGCTCTTAATTGACTTAAAACATGATTAACACCAAAAGGCTTCAAGCCAGGATTCTGATTTCAGTGTGAGCAGGATTCCTCCTCAGCCTTGTCATCTAAGGAAGTAGGATGAGGGTGAAGGGGAGAGACCTAGAACTAAACTGACACTGCTGAACTCAAAAATGTGCTGCAATCTGAGTAGGGGGACACTCAAAGGAAACCATGTTCTCCAAGGCAAGCCTGAAAAGGTATTGCCAGGAAGAATGAAGCCAATTTCTTGGACTCAAAACATGGTGGTCTTGTTCAGACCAGGAACAAATGAAGGAGGGTGAGGCAGCACATTTACCTGATTAGAGAAGCAAATCCTCCTCTGCAGATCTTCATAATCTTGGAATTCTACCTCCATGTTCTGCATCCTTTCCCTGCTTGAGTAAAACTTCCTCTTCCCTCCTCTCCCACCCCAACTGCTTTCCCATACCAACCAGTGTGAGGTCAATCAGGCAAACACTTCAAACACCAAGAAGATCTGAAGCTGGTGTTTTAACAAGTCTTCAGCATTTACGGTCTCTTCTGCATTACAAGCTCCAGTTCCTTTTTGGCTGTTCAAATGTAACTTCCCAGGAAATGTTAAGGACAATATAAACAATGATCATTAATTAGGGCGAATGAATCATTTTGCAGAGGTACAATGTTCTTTAACCATTTGAGTATTCAATCAGACTCCAACTTAATGAAGGCTGGGCTCTGAGGGATGTGGGACTGTGGACAGGCAAAAATAGAGAATGCACTGGAAATCCTAGTGCTGCTTCTTTCCAGGATGAAAGGAACCGAAGTCACCTGGACAGGCAGCACAACCAACTGCTCTAAATGGGAAGCTTGCAAAGAAATACAAAGCATTCAGAGTAAACTCACAAATGTTAATTTGGCCTCATATTGCACTCAAGTTCATAAACGCAGCCACTCAACTGGGGACAGGGAGAAAGGGAAGAAAATACTTGCAAATGCTAACAGTTCTCCCTTCAAATTAGTACACGCTGCTAAGGATTGAATTTGAGAAAGAAGCAAGAGTTAGGCTGGGCATTTTCAATTCCAGACCCAAAAATCCACTTTGCATTCATTCAGCAGCCTCCTTCCGTTCCTGGCCATCGATCCTGCTCCGCTGCATGAGCCACTGCTCAGACCAAAGAAACATAAAAGCTTTTAGTTAAACTTGCACTCACGCCTCCTGTTCTATGCCAAGAATATGAAAATAACACTGATTGACTATCTTCCTCTTTAACTGTGGTCATGATGAGTTTCATTGTAGTCCATGATATGAAGCTGTCCAACACTGCTTTCCTGGAGCTTAGGCGAGAGGTTTTCGGGGCTTGGAGGGGCCTTTGACTCCATGCTTGGATCTTTACATAGTTCAGTCTTTAGGGCATCAGACAGCCTGTTGATGGTGACCCCCTCCTCATCACACTGGCTCTCACTCTTGTTGCGAAATAATTCTCGTGCCTTCATTCCAAGGAAGCTCTTGGAGCTGGGGAGTGAACCTACAGTCAGTGGGACAGTAGTGGAGGGCTCCAGCAACACAGATGTCTCCCAGCGACTGCTCAGCCTCTGGTTCTGGGGTTTTTCTGGGGTGGAGAGCTCGCTGCTGCTGCCCCCCTTACTGCTACTGCTGCCTCGGGTGCTGGGAGGTTTGGTCTCTCCATTTCTACCCAATGTTTCTTCACCGTGTCCTGCTGTATCCTCGTTACCACAATCCAGCCTGCTTGGGGAAGAGAGAGGACACAGTGTCAAGGAAATCACAGTAATTAAACAGTGGAGAAGGAAAGGATGGCCAGGGCAGATTACTTTGATTACTTTCCCTTTCTGCCTCTGGGTATGTACTTCAACAGGTTTCCTTTCACAGTTCTGGGACAAAGCAGGAGAGACAGGGGGTAACCAGATGTGTCATACACTCAGCTTTGCAACATCCACTGCTTTTAAGTCAAAAACTGACAATAATCCCACATGGGTCCCGCAGATTTCACACCACCACCCTCACCTTTCTTCTGCTGCTTCAGCTGCTTCTGTTTTATCATCTTCAAGTTTTTTCAGTAGGCTGCTCTTCTCCAGCCGCCCAAACAGATCCAAGATCTCCAGCTCAAATGCCTGGGTGATTTTTTTCTGGGCCTTATACCTGCTTTCTACTGCCTGCAGCTGACCCCTGAGCAAAAAGAGAAACCAGAATGTCCAAAATCTCCAGATTCTGCCTCAGCTGTGACAGTGCATACGTCAAAGCACAGCTAGAATGTTACATAGGAAGCCCCTACCTTGCTTGGATTTTAACATCTTCCAGGTATTTCTTTTGCTCCAGGAAGAGGTGGTCCTTTTTTGCAAGCTGAGATTCCAGTTCAGCTATCCTTTTCTGGGAAGCATCGAGCCTTTGGCTTTGCTGCTGAACACACAACTTTGCTTTCTCCAGTTCTTTCCGAAAAGCAGCGTGCAACATTTCAACCTCCTTGAAGCAAACAACACAATGGTAAAGTCTAATTTGATCCTGTGTTATTTTTATTGGTGTTTAGACATGTTTCTGATGTTATAAATAGGCACATTTTAAAGCAAGCCAGAATAAAAGCAGCATTTCTAAAAACAGATATAGAAAACCAGCCCTGCTGAGGATGTACACTATTAAAATAACTACACATCACTGGAATTTATTAGCACATTAATGTTCCTTATGAAAACCTCTTTTCATCAAAGCACTCTTGCCAGTTCTGCACTGGATTAGAGTAGACAAACTCTATTTTAAATCCATTTTTCCAACACGACCTTCATTAAATAGCAGTAGAAGACTTTTTTCAGTGTATTATTCACCTTCTTTAATTACGTGCTCTCACGCAGGAGCAGTTATATTGTTGTGTAATTTACTTGCTACTAATTAGAAAAAGGTTTCTTTGAAGTCAGGAAGTGAAACCATATGAACCACAGAAGTTTCAGTGAAGTTACTGTTAACTTTTAATAGGAAAATGACTGAGTGGGAAGGCTGAGATGCTCATTTTGAAGTAACACCTCACGAAAACCCGTTAAATCCTTAAGATCTTTCCACAAATTCTGGCACTACTACCCTGCATTATTTTACCAACAATCTGCTGTCAGTTACATTTTAGCACAGTAAAGTCTTGGCTTTTGGAAAAGAAATTGCTAAGAATTTACACTGGTTGGCTAAAACAGACCCCAGGTGTACCCCAACAACCCCTTCTTAGCTTTCAGAAGGGGCACTGAAGATATTCCTCAAACCCACAGGGCACAAAACATCTGAACAGAAGATCAAACATACAATCAAATCCCTGAAAATCAATTTCAGAACAAAGAGTCTGTTAAGTTACAAAGCCTTTCCTTCTGAACTCAGGGCTGGGAACTGCTGGATGATGACCTCAAGGGAAGTCTCCCCAAAAGTCCTCTGCACTGGTACCTTTGTAGTGTCTGTGTGCTTGTGCTGCAGCTGCTCCACGTACAGCTCATTGACCTCCCCAAGAACCAGCAGCTGCCTGTTCAAGAACTCCATCTGCTGTTGCACTGATTCACTGTTGGAAAGCTGGGAAGGGAAATGGAACAGAATCCAACATTGGGATGAACAGTTCAGGAGAGTCACAGCTGACAGGCACTGTGTTCACAGGGTATTTTTATGAAGAAGGGAAACAAAGGCTAAAATCCAATGCTTCATTGGTAGTTAAGTGTCAAATAAATTGTTTTCATAAACAACTTTTCATTTCCATTCAACTTAAGATATAAACAATATCTCTCAGTTGTCAAGATTTAGCAGAGCTTTAATACAATTCCTAATGCTCAATCTGCAAATCCCTGCTGTGGAAAAAGCCAAAATAAGAAGTTTCAGAAGCCCTTTAACTGAGTTTACTTTCTTCACCAAAATATATTTTTCTGTGTTGTTTTTGTGCAATTCATATCAGACTCTATGGAGCTCAGCACAGGCTTCTTTCAGATCAAGAAAGAAAAACACCTGATGAAAACTACCAGATAAAAAATAATCAGAAAGATACAAAGAGACCCTGGGAACACTGACTTTTCTTACCTTTTGAGAAACTTGGCTAAGCAGCAATTCAGTGTGACACACCTTGTTGTTTGCCTTCTTTAACTCTAACCTCAGATCTGCTATCATGTTCCTGCAATCTTCCAGCTTGGTCTGTTCAAGTGACAAAAAAATTACTCAGGGTTCTGAAACTTCACTAAGGATAGCAAAGGCACAGAGCTGGGAGGCTGTAAACCCCCAGCACTGGAAATCAAGTTATACTGACCCCAAACCAGCTAAGAACCTGCTTTTCCCTATTTCCAAGCTGAAGACAGGACAAAACAGAACTACAAAAGGACAAAATTAAGTTAAGCGCTTTCAATTATGCACTGTCTTATTCTGAATCAGGACAATATCTCTAATAAAAATGTGCAGCTTTCTCTCAGGTATTTCATGCCTTGTTACAAAGAAGGTTATTTTTAAAACCATTAAGTAGACAACAAATTTGCTGTTGCTTCATACCTGCAATTCCTGGCTCTGGTTGTAGAATTCCTCCCGGTCGTGCTGCAGCTGTCGGATCTGGCTGTGAAGCTGAGCCACAATATTATCATGTTCCTCCTGAAACTGGTGGTACCTTGCCTGTTCTTTCTGCAGACTCAGTTTCAAGGCCTGGATCTCCTTTTCCTGCAGTTTCAGCTGATCTTTCTGTTAAGAATCCCACATGAGGCATCAGACAAGAGACCTGCTTAGCAGTTAGGACATCTAAGCTCAGCCAAGCAAAGCTGTCATTACCAGCATGCAGGAAAACACTTTTACACACACACAACATTTTATACAGAGCATGATCTCAAGGCTGTTGGGGCTTGGCTTGGTTTTGGCTGAAAAGGAGATGAAATGGTGATAAGAGTGGACAGACTGAAGACTCACAGCCATATTCAAAGGCAGAATGAGCAATAGCCTGTTTTTCCACTGCCTTTCAAGCTTTCAACAGGGACTTGGGCCTCACAGCAGAAGCAACAGCTCATCTTCCAAAACCTACTTGGAATTTTATTTTTGGCTCTTGTAGTTAATTATCAGAAGGTGAAACTTGATGGAATTGGCTATAACATGAAAATATATTATGAAACACACCTAGATCTGTATGGAGACATCATTCAGTGTACTTATATCTTCAAATTCTATCACAGTAAACACCTCTGGAAAACAACTCTCGAGTTTCCAAAGCTTTTGCTATTAGTCCTCATCTGAGGAGCAAAAGGGCAATACTTTATCAAATATGCAGAAAGGTGTTTAGCCAGGCATTGAACAACCACTCCACTAACAGGGAAGCCTTTACCATTACCCAAAGGCAAGTGCAGGCAGGGGTCAAGCATGAAGGATTCAGCTGCCTGCAGTCAAGTACAAACTACTGACATGAATAATGACAGCGCACAGAACTCGTGCGCGAGTCACTCCACAAACACCGACTTCAATAAAGCGACAAATGAGGCTTCTTTGTTAATTGAGTGGTACCAAAAGACACCAGCCAGGACAACACTTTTAGCAGCACCAGTGTGTCTCAGCCACTGGTGGAGCTGCATCCCTGCTCACCATGGCAGCATTGTGCTCCTCCAGGGCCGTGGCTTTGATGACTTTGCGCAGGAGCCGGCGGTTGCGCAGCGCGTGCTGCTGCCTCTTGAAGCGCTCGTACAACAGCTGGTTGTGCAGCAGAAGCAGTTGGTTCCTCAGGGTGTGAATCTCATCCGAGGGGGGAGAACCTGCAGTGGGACACAGAAGAGGTTACTGAGCTGCACTCTCTGCTTTATTTGATCTCCAACACAAAATCATAAACATTTTTCCCAAAGCAATGGATATATGCCTCAAATGGATTGCTCCTTTGATTAAGAAAAAAAAGCCAAGCCACCATCATCACAGAAGCCTCAGAGCACAAAACTAAGACACAGACACATAAATAAGCAAGAAAAACCATCAGTTTTAGATTGAATGAGCAGTGAGAGGGTGCAAGGATCTATCAGATGACCAGCAGCACTCTGAAGCTTAGCAAGACTGAAATGGTCAAAAGCAAGAAGAGTCTAGAATTTTGCACTTTTCAAAGATGAAAAAAGCAGCTCATCTCTCTGGAACACAGCTATTTGCTAAGCAGATAAACCATAACTTAGTGGAGGGCATCATCATTCTGCAGCATTAGTTAAAAACCCACAAGCAAAAACTATGCAGCTCATTGTTTAAGCAAGTCTAATAATAGAGGAACAGATTGCCAAAACATGAGAAATTTCCTCACCTCCAAAGTGAGTCCAGTCAGCAGATTTGCTTGGCAGAGACAATCTGAAAAAAGAAAATGCAGCATTAACAGGTAAGTTTAAGTAAAAAAAAATTGAATGTTCACCACAAAAGAGCTTATAGCCTGGTAAAAGTACAATTAAGGTCAGATGGTAAAAAAAGATTAGGGAGGAACTGTGCAGCTGCTTTTCTGGCACAGCTTAAAATTAAGCCAGCACAAAAAAGAGTAACAAAAAAGTCTGCAAAGTAAGACTTTCAGTCACCTACTTGTTCAGCTCCTTAGTGTGTGCATCTGCTCCTTGCTGAATCAGCCTGTCCAGCACTTCCACGGGAGAAGTCGAGGACATGCAGTCTTCATCCTGGGTTCCCTTGGCTTTCTTTAGCAGCTCCTCAGTCTTCTTGCCAACAAAGAGGTAGGCAGTCTTTGGTAATGCAACCTCAAAGAGGTGCTCATAGAGGGGAGGCTGCCCACTCCCAAACACCACTCTCCTTTGTGCTGGTACTTTACAAGGGCTGGGAGTGAGAATACTCGGCTCCCCAGAGGTTCCTTCCCTGTTCCCAGCAGGGCTTTCCCCAGGGCCTCCACAGGGCTTGTCTATGGGAGTAAACGTTTGTTTGGGTGTTTCCTGTGCACCCTCAGGCCCAGACTTGTCCAGAGATGTTAAAGGCTCAGAGGTCTGACTGTGTCCCTGAACACTGGAGGCTGCTGAGTGGGTCTTCTTCTGAGAGCCTGACAGACTTTCATTTGTGCGGTAAAACGGGGAGTCAAATCCTCCTCTAGGCACCATGTGTTCAGCATCGGTTGTGATCTCGGAGATCTCTTTAGATATTGCATCTGAGGAGAAGGGGAGCATCATGATGCATCTGGTATTTCACCAGGACAAACATTTCCTTAGCTAAGATGTAGGTAAGGAGGGCAGACATTACCTTCCTCTCTGTCCTTCTCAGCGCTATCTTCAAACGACAACCCACCTAGAAACTCTGGAAGATCACTTAAGGTTACTGAACTTTTACTACTGGGTATGTCTGAAAAAAAAACCCAGAAAACAAAAAGTTAGTTGCACAGGTGCTGTTTTCTCCAGCCTCAGCACAGCATAAAACGCAAGTCTTTTATTCTGAGGACCTGGCAGCAGTAAAGTTTGTCCCTCCTTCAGATGCTTCCTCAGAGGAGGAAGGTATCTGACTCCTGCTCCATTCCATGTGGAAAACAGTTCAGAGGTCAGTCACAGGTCAGTCCTGATCCCCAAATGTAATTTTGTAAACTTAACATTTTAACATTTGCTATTGCACAACCTCTGTGAGGAAGGATGTGCTGTTTGCAATTTAACCCATTATATGAATAAAATAAGGTGGCTCATATGCACTGTGATTGCTCTACTTCCACATTAGCATTAACCTCCCCTTTAGCTTCTGAGCTGGCTCCACAAGGACACAGCACCTGCCTGAAAAAAGGAAGTTTAGCAATCTGATGTAACACAAACTTGCCAATATGTGGCTACTGATCAAAACCGAGACAGCAGCTGTGGGATACACACTGCAGGATAGAAATCTCACACTCAGCTCAGTCACAGACCAGGAACTCACTGAAAAACTTTGCCTGTTCCTAACTTGGAATTCAGAATATTCAGATTCCAGTGGTACCACACAACTACACTATGGAAAACCAGCTTTAGATTTCACTATCATCTCCACTTTGAAGTTCACCGCACAGAAGTCTCAAATACAGTTCAAAAATCCCTTTCTACAGCTGTCACAGAGGTAGCTGACAGAGAATGAAAAATGGAATCTACATTTACCTATTAAAAGTTTAATTCCTCAACCTGCTGATTTCAGTATTCCACAGGACTTTAAAATAGGTTTAAGTACAGCAATATAACTGTAGATAGAAACCAAAGTTTTTCCAGAGGCCTTTAAGAGGGAGCATCATATCTACCCTTACATGCAGCCTTACAGTTTGATCCAGACATGTGACAGATAACTTGCTGAAGCAAAATTTAATATACAACTTGCTCCTTCTAATAGTCATCCTCAAAGAATCAGCTTTTATAAAAATAAATATCCATTTTCAGCCTTCTGTTTACATTTTTATTTTTAAATATGCAGGAGAGTAAGGTTAAAAAAATCTCAAGTTATTTCTGAACATGAATGGTTAAACTGAAATCAGAAGCATCACAAGAAGGTTTTAAGTTGAATCACAGGTTAAGGCAGGATCCTGGAACTACAAACAACTGAGGGAAGACAATCTGTGGAAGAGTGTTTGGGAATTGGAACAAGTGTCAATAAAAACTGGAGTTGTTTACAATAGGTTGTAGTAGTGGGGAGAGGAAAATGGAGTTTACCCAATGATTTATCGCTGTTTACGACATTTTGCTGTCGGTGCAGTAAAGGCCTCCCAGAATCTGGTTTGTCCTCCTGGAAAACAAAAGAAACCCAGAATACATTAATTGCCTTAGATTTCATTGGCAACTGCGCAGCTGGAAGTGGCAATAGTTGTCTACAGTCTGAAGAGATTTTGCAGTGAAATAGTGAAATGCAAAATTTTTTTATAAACCTCCTACTCTGATTTTTATTTCTCAGTTAAGGTCACTGCATTAAGTCAAGTCAATGAAAAAAAACCAGATTAGTTCAGCAGAAGAATTTTGTAATACCTTTTTAGGAGGTGTGGCAGCAGCTGAAGGGAGTGAAACATGCACAAAGTCATCTGAAGTGCAGGGTGGAGGAGGAGATGTGGCTGGTGTTCCCAAAGGTGTTCCTTTCCCCCCTGCTGAAAAGGAGCACAAGTTCTCTCAGCAGGCTCCCCCTTCCTCCTTTCAGCTGAACATTGTATTTGAAGAATTGTACATTTAAACACCTCAAAGCATTTACTTCTTAAATCTCTTTCAACTGTTTATCCACACAAAAGTGCAGTTTCCCAAAAGCTGTTTCAGATTTTGCTACTGAATTCACAAATTTCCTCTCAGTTTGCATCAGCACTGCTCTAGGTGAGGTTCTCAGTTTGTAGAGTAATCACTCAAGCCTATCATCTGGCATGATGTGGCATTCCCGTTTAAAAACTGCCAGTAAAATTCACAGCCAGAATTTCCAGTAAAACAAACCTTGAAGGCCTAATTCCAAAATGCAGCACGTACCAGATGTGCCAAAAGCTTTGCTGTAGGGTTGTGATGCAGACTGGGATGACTCTGATGGGACAATGCCGGGGGACGTCGGTGGCGTGGTCATACCACACACTGCAGAAGGTCTCCAGATGGTGACCTGTGCACAGAGTGAAACACAGCAGAGCTCAGAAAAGAAACATGTGAAGCACCTGGATCCAGGTCTTCACACAGGAAATCAGTTAAATTCAGGAAATTAAATTAAATGTGAAACGAACACCAACTTCTGAAGAATTCGCAGCACAGCTCAAAACCATGGATTTTTAAGACTGTCACAAGAAACTATCAAAGTGCAAAGAATGAAAACTTGCTGGGCTTCATCTTCTGCTTTACCTGCTGTGGCTCAGTTGACAGCCTCATGGACTGTGGGCTCAGGATCTGAGGTAGCTGCCCTGGCATTTGTGATAGTGTTAGCCGAGGAGTGGAATATGGGGTAGAAGTCCCTGAAAGTTAAATAAAAGAGAAAATCAAAATTCCCAAAGCATTCAACACATCAAATACAAACCCATGATTCTTCTGGCTAGGACTTAAAGGCTTTTAATCAAAGCATGTCAAATCCATTCAACATACACATTTGTAGCTAGAGACTTTTCTTCCAGCCCAAGAAAATATCTATTGAGTATATTATACAACTGCCTTTTTTTTTGTTGTTGTTGTTTTGGGGTAGGGAGGACAGGGGATGAAGAGACAATGTGGAGAACACGCTGTATGTCTGCATATAGAAAATATATCTATGTATTTCTTTTTTTAATGATGGTTTATTTTCTGGTGCCTAAGAATCAGACTTTAAGTGGGATAAATTAGTGAGATGGATTTTTTTGCTCTAGGGCCAGTTCTCCTCCAGCAATTGGGTATTGATTAGCCATCAGGCAGGTCTTACCATAGCTGCTCTGTGTGTCAATGTAAGAGCTGGCACTGGGGTCAGTTTGATGATGTTTTAAGCTTGTGCAGAGTTTCCGAGACACAGAGTAATAACCATCTTCATAGGAGGCTTCTGCAGGGTCCAGGGAGATTTTGGCACATTCTATCACAACATCATGAGTTTCTAGCCTTTTCCACCTGCAGACAGTTTTTGGATCCAAAAGAGTAAGTTAGTCAATTATTGTTAATAACAAGAGTTCTTGGAGATAGGAGGAATTGGCTTGTAGGATGGCTCATTTGTTCCAGGCAGCTTTGCATGCTCCCAGCCAAACTGGAACAAGGCACCAGACAGAAATTGCAACCAGATGACTTGTGAGAGGGGGGTCTCAAAGAGGAGACAAACAGCTTTGACACAGAGATCCATAAAGGTCTGCCATGGAGCACTCTGGAAAGGAGGAACAGCATACGAAGACTTGGTTGATCCTGAGCTTCAGCAGCTGTAGAAATCAGCTCAACTACACTCAGATGTTGGTAGTCAAAATTTAGACATGCCAGCAGTGAGGGAATCTGTATTATTTAAACAAACACTGTCTGCAATGCCAGTTTCAGATCTGTGTTCTTCCTCCCAAGTTTGGGGAATGTTTTTTACTATTGCTACCTCCTTCATACTGAAAACTACTTCTCACTAAATTAAACAGCCAGATTAGATCTGCCCAATATTTCAGGGGATGGAAGTTTACTGTAAAGAAGAGAAAGCCCAGAAGGCTGTCTATGAAAGGCTGGGTTACTTTGGAAAGTAAAATACTCTCTGTCCAAGATACCAAAAGAGAAGGCTTCCACTGGAAGGTTTGTGCCAATTGTGCTCCTGAGTGGTGCCACCCTCCCCCCTGCAAAATTGAGCATTGTGACACTCAATGGGTTCCCAGTTAGGAGTGATTTCCTAGTGGCTCTGAAAAGCAGGGCAAGAGCACTACTGTGCAGCAACAAGAGTCAAATTCTCCTCTTCAGTGGCTGGGCCTGTGGAGACAAGAGAAAAGCAGCAAGTGGTGCTGCTGCAGGCAAATGAGCCTATTGCTAAAGAAAACTAATACAGCTGATAATGTTAACACATACCTGTTAAAAGAACTGATCTGTTAAATGAACCAATATCTAGGTACCAAAACAAGACACACTGAAGCCATTTTAAACACTTAAATCCCATCAAATACTTCAAGAAACCCAAGGAATATGACCCAAACCTTCAGCCAATGAAGCATCTCTGGCAGTTTCACTTTATTCATTATAGGCAAACTGTTTTGAATCTTTATGAGGATGTTTGATCATTAAGTCATAAAAATAAGATAAATTAAAGTAGAAGACAGATGCCATCCCAGACACAAAATGAATTTAGAACCCAACATTGTTGTTAATGACCTTTCACAACAGTTTTTGCTTATTCATCCAGCTGAAAGCTGGGATGAGGAAAGTCTACATGTTTACCTGGTGCACCTACAAATCTGGGTGGCAAAACACCCCCACACAAACTAATGCTGACAGAAAAGGTTTTGCTGCAACCTTCTGAAATAACCCCATAGAAAGCTGCTCAAATTGAGCCTTTCCTAATAGCAGAGAGAACATATAATACCTTCGTGGGTCCAGTTCATGGTCCTTGGATCCAGTCACTAACTCTGGATGAATACGCACATGTTCCATCATTGGCTGGGAGGAAGAAGAAGGACTTGTTATCAGTGCAGCACCTTTGGATTGCACTAAACCACACAAAGCTGATGAGCAAACTACTGATCTCAATAGTTCAGACAGTTGCATTTAACAGATATGGTTTATACACATTACCACAGCTTCAAGAGTTGATCCCAATTGAGCTTTCAGTCAAAACGCTCATTTTTATACTGTGTCGTTGAACAGCCCTCAGTTGAATTGGCAAATTAAATGTATTAAATTGGAATATATAGCTATAAATTCCTTGCCTGAGATAATATACAAATGAGCAGCATTTTACCTTGACTACTTCTTCAAAGGTCTCCAGGTTTTCCTTCATACTGTAGTGAGAGCGCAGAAAGGAGACAAAATTGCAAGGATACATTCCATAAAGACGATGAAAGAGAGAATAAACGCTGGCATGAAGATGGACAAGATAAATCTCTGCCACATGACCTGGAAAAAGTAGTTAGAATCTTTTTCATTACATTGGAGAAAAGAACAAAAGTTCTAAAAAGTACTTTTAAATTTGCAATGTTAACTGGAACAAATCTTCTGAGGTACAAATAGTCCCTAGTGAAACTGTGAAGTCTTCTCAGAAAACAAGCAACACTTAGTCATCAGCTCACAGCAAACCCAGAAATTAAGATAAGGACCATTAATTCCAACCAGTGTGCTGTCATTCTCAAAAGCACAGGTTTGTTTTTATTCAAGTTAAAACCTGAAACTCCTCTAGATAGTGAGCCAGAGTAAGACTGACTGAATGATTAAAAAAGAAAACTAAGGTTTGTTTCACCTCAAAAGGTAAAAACTAAAAGCTTGTAGCCACCAAAAGCAATCACAACAGACAAATCTTAGTATTCACCTCAGAAGTTCCAATCCTACTTGCAATGCAGAATGGCTCTCTAAATAGCAGTTCTATGTGCTTAACACAGCATTTGTTCATTCAGCCATGAGCCACACTCACAGATACTGCTGGTGTTAGACATCAGACCCCTTACAACAAATTCAGCAAAGCCAGGGCTCTGAGAAAACCAGTTTTATCAACCTTCATGACTATTGCACATTAAAATAAACTCTTATATATGCTGCTTCTTTCCTCCCCTCCCCCCCATTTATATCTGGGAATATCAGATTCCCCAAAATCTGCCTGAAACATTAGCATTTTCCCTTCTCTCTCCATTAAAATCAATCTCTGCTTTTCACTGTCATCAGGGCAGTACTTTGGTTCAGTGAAATTTCATGCAGCAGCAGCACCACATGGAGGACTCTAAGAGACTCCAAATTCTGAGCAAAGAACTCCCCCATGCTCTCAAAGAACAGAACAGCTTGTGGGCTTAACACATCATTTTCTGTGTTTAAATAATCTCAGACCACTAAGAGTCTCACAAAAGAATGTGCTCACCAACTGCACACCAGTCACAAGGATACTGCAGACCACAACTGCATGCAACAAAGTTGAAATCTCACCTGGATTCTGCAAGCACCAGGCTGAGAGACGCCCAAAGATACCAAAGAAATCATGAAGATACTGTTTGCCAGACTGAGGAATCATTGGCAACATGGTTATTAGCACTAGGACACCTGTGGTGAGTACTACTACATCTGTGTCAGTCTGCAAGAAGGGAAAAAACCTGCATTAGTTAAATGTGTTGAACTTAATTTTTTCCAAGGATGAAGTGAACACTGAATCATCATCATGGAAAAAGTTCTCTATTGAAACAGTCCCTCTGAAACCTACCAGAACTTAATGATCCAAGATTACTGAGTTTCTTCATAGAGAACAACTTGAAAAAAAATTGATTTGGGATTCTTGCTCCTACTCTGCTGCTTTTCTGTATAAACACTAGGCTTAGTTAAAAAGGGAACATCACCACAGTTCCACAGCTGAGTAAAAACAATTACTGGTATGTGAAGAATCTTATGTGCCACCTTCCTTCCTTCCCAAAGCTAAACACACACAGCATTCAGAGGCTCAAAACCTGCAGATCTGATCAGGATGCTCAAGGGTGTTGGCCAGTTACCAACACAGGGGTCAAAAGCTTTTCTGCTAAACCTGGCTGCTGGAAATTTCACCCAGCAGTAATTCAAACAATGACTAGAACACCTTGGCTTGTGCCACAAGAAAGGGATGTGGCAGTACAAACCTTTGGCTGGATGAAACAGAAAGAGAGAATCAGATTTTAGGAAAGGACACAGAAAATGTTCAGACTCTTTCCTTGCTTGCTCAGTTTAATGCACATTTTCCTTGGTAGCTCCTCTGCTCTGTCAGCACAGGGTGCACAGAGCACTGGTCAGGCTGTGGGCAGGTGCTGCTGAGCTCCCTGGGTATCTCCCAGGAGCCACTCAGGCTGATGGGACAGTCAGTTTTTAGGGATTTATCCTCCTCTGTGTGTCTACAGCCTCCACTCTCCCTCAGTCACACAAAACCTACCAGAGCATATCTCCTGTCCATCCCTACCCTCTGTCCACATCCCCAGAACTTCCACATCTCTGTCCTACTCCCAGCAGCTTTCTGACACACTTCATTCCTCCCTCAGTCACATGCAAAGGGCAACAGATCCTGTCAGGCACGTCAGGAGTTCCAGTAACAGCAGCTGGAGCTGCTCCTTTGGCAGTTACAAATTTGTGGTGGTTTTGTTTTGAAGAGCACTGGCAGTTGACTGCATCGTGCATTTAAATGTGACTTCATGACTAATGTGGATTCTTCACTATCATAATAAATTCCATTACTGCATTCTAGGTCTCAAAGCACTTTTCATTCCTTATTCCCTGGTACAGTGCTGTACAGTACTATACCTGATCAATCTGCAAATGAGGGAAAAAAACCACAAAGCTTGGGGGCACAGCTACCTCCTTGTAATCCATCATATCAGTAGCTAAGAAGGGAAAGTCTGCTAATTCCAAGGTAATTTCATCATGGAATAGTCCATTGCATGGCCCATCTACACTGCACGCAGAGGACACACAAATTCAAATTACACCAGTGGGAAGTTACTGTATTTCTCATTAGGTTCACATTCAAGATATCCACCAACTTCACCAAGGGCCCTCTTGTCTTTAAACTATTTTGGAAAAGTTTTAATAAACATTCCTAACTCACAGTGACAGTGGCTTTTAGAAACAAGACTGTCAGCAATAACAGCATCAGCACAGAGTATTCAGCTGATATTAATAGCACTGTGGCTTAACTAAATGACACCAAAACAGGAGTCAGATGCCTTGCATCTGTATGCAAGTTTACATCAGGTGTTTTATAGACAGCCCTGACAGCTCTTACCTTGAGACATTTAAGTAATGAAAGCAGGAGAGGTGCTTGAGAAAGTTTGTGTTTCCAAGATGGTTGTCGTCTTATCACATGTCCCAGCAGAGAGAGGGTGGGTAAACGAGTAGCAGCTTTGCCCATATAATCATTAATTTTGTCCAGTAGATGCTGACAAAGGATTTTGCAGAGAGTGGTAGAAAAAGAAAGGTATTTATATTTAACTGCTCTATACCCTTTTTCACCAGTCTACATTCAGCAGTTTGTCAATATGGAAACTATGGGCATTTTACAAATATGCAAGATCCCAGGGGAAATAACACCCTGCAATAACTTTGAGACTACTGGTAGACAAATGCAAACTATACAGGCCAGAAGTAGTCACTGCACTTTGAAATGTTTATAAGTAAATAATAAAAAAAAAAAAATCTGGGCAGCAGCCAATTTGTAGTGCCATTTCCAATCTATTTAAAATCCTTACTTGCTCTCAGAATACCCAATTTGTTTTAGGCTAACACATCCTGCAGCAGGAGCACTGTAAAGAGACAACATTAATCCTCCAAACCCTTTCCTTTATAGAGGTTCTTTGCTTAATTGGGTCAGTTTAAGCAACTCTGTAAGAAACAGAGACCTCTGAAGTTTTTTTTTAAAGCATAAACTACTCTTACTACAGAGATACTACATCTCTACAGCAAGGTAATTCTACACCAGAGTGGAACCCCTAGAGTTTTAACAGATGCTATTTAAAGGTTGCTTCAATACCAGGCTAAAATCTGCCATAACAAGATTTTTTTTTACCTTGTCATGAGGCTCTTGCAGAGTGGACAGAATATGCAGTGCCTGCTGAGAATTGGTTTCCAAGTAATAGTCCACCAGGTTGTTGACAAGCATAGGCCCACGGTCTGTCAGTTTGGGGACAGCAAGGAAAAAACCCAAAAACATTCTCAGTACACTAAAAGTGAAGCACTTGCTACAAGGACATTGCAGAACTTTTAAGCAACTATTACCCAATTTCTAGCATGAAGCATTCCTTGGTGTTTAGCAGACCTTTGGGAAAATGAGACCTCTCAACTACATTTCCTGGTTCCAAACCATTCAAGTGATTGCATTCAGCTCAGGGAAAGGAACCAGTTTTTTTAACAACCAACAATTCCTGTCTAACCATAAAACCCCACAGGTAGCTGAGCTGCAAGGGTGCTTTACCCAGTAAAGTGACTTGATGTTCTCTCCATTCAGCAGATAAAGGAGAGCAAGTTCAGGGACAAGGACACTGGCAGTACTCTCATGCTCTGAAAAGGCTCTGTCAGCACAAGTGATGCCTCAACAGCAGCAATCACTTCTCACAAAGTCTGTTGTTTTGTTTGGGAGAAGGATTTTTTGTTATTTTTTTTTATTAACAAAATCCCACTGGTTCCCATAATGTGGGTGACACCTAATTCCTTCTAGATACACTTGACAAAGAAAGTTTCATCAGCTCACACTTGAGGCTCTGCCTCAGGAAAAGTCAGTCATTTTGTAATAGTGTTTTAACAATTATGTAAGAGACCTTCCAGGAGCCATATCATTAAGCAAAATGGACTGAAGAAAAGCCTCAATCCTTAAAGCAATTTCAAACACAAATATCAGAATTTCTTTCAAGCTGCATTTGCAAAGACAGTGTTTGATAGAAAAAAATTCCCACATTATTCTACCTTTATTGATGTAAAAGCAAAACCCTTCCCAAAACTACACAAAAGGATACATACCACAAATGAGATTATCTTTGAATGCAGCTGTTATATCTTCCAGGACACCCAGAATTGGAGAATCCAGCATTGAGAGGAGCTCACCAACATTTCCTTGCTGTGCCATGATGCACGTACTGACATGAATGTGGAGGTTAAAACTTCAGGAAGTTCTTCATTGGTGTCTTTCTACCAGACTAGGAGAGAAGAGACAGCAGATGAGTGAACCTTTCCCTTTCCATATAAAATCTCTCATCTCTTCTATTTCTTTTCCACACAAGTGCCCATTTAACACTGAGAGGATTGTTAGGGTTTCCACACCTGCAATAAAAGCTGTAAGAGTTTCCAAAAAGCCAGTGAGTCATGAGCAGGGTTTTCTTCGTGTTTTTCACAAAGACATTAATCTGTTTTGCAGAAGACCTCAGTATCTACACTGTCTCAGCATTCTCTTACCATATTTTTTTAATCTGCTCTCCAAGTCAATAAACTGAAGCTAAAGTTTTGAATAAAATGCAAAAACCTGCCTGGAATCCCTCAATTCCTGAGTTCTTATAGCAACTCCTCCTCAAACCACCTTTCCAGTCCTTTGCATAAGACTAAAATCTGGAGAAAATACACACCTCCAGATCCTTCTCCACTCCTGTGACCAGGTCAGGAATTCACTGCCCTGGGCTCTGCATTGTTGCACTCTGAGAGATTTGGGCTTTAAGACTTTGCAACGTGGCCAGGCTGCAGCTGTTGGGAAACTCAAGCAGGGCTGCTGCAGCTGCTGCTCCTGGGCAGCTTGAGCAGCACAACACACTTCGACTTCACTGGTGTGATTTGTGATCACAAACTATGCAGTGCAAAACCTGCATAAAGTATTAAATGCAACAGTTTGCAGACAACAACTGGTCAGCTGCACAGTGCTAAGTGGGAGCAAATCTAAGCCATGTCAGGCTTTTAAAATGGCTTCTTCCCATGTACCAGCACCAGAGGGATTCAGGTGTCACACTGACCTACCTACCACAAAATGAATCAGTTTTTATTTCATCCAGAAGAATCCTATACCAAACCTTGCCCAGTAAAAGAATAAATCTGGGTTTAGATCACACCTCATATTATCAGCAAGGGTTTCTTCTTCCCTCCCACTCCAAGCCAGAATACATTTTTCACTTCCCCCATGGAAGGCAAGACTGACACATACCAAGTTTACACATAAAATTGTTTTTCTACTGCAGTTGTGTTTACAGCACCTGTTCTGTGGATGAGCTGAGCTTCTGTCTGCAATGCTGTCAGCCACACACCTTTCATGATCACTAATAAAGAAAAACCAGAAAGAGGTTAAGAAAAGGCACAATTTATTTCTACCTTATCACACCAGGTATATGTTCAGAACATCACTAAGTTTTTTACACAGAACAGAAGAGTTGTGCAGCCCCTGCATGAGAAGTCAGCCCTCAGTCTGAAAAACACCAAATGGAACTGCAGTTTTCCTTTCCAGAGCTGTCCACAGGTTAAGCTGTGCAATTACCTCAAACTAGATGGTTTTCACAAGACCATGGTTTTGTACTGTGACCCTTCAAGAGCTGCTGAAGTTTTATTTATGGCAGGTAGAATCTTACACAGAAAGGATTCTTCTCTCTTCTGAAAATACAGTAAATTACTTGAGCCTTTAAATTCTATTCAAAACATTTTTAGGCACTAGCCAAGGACCACAGATCACTGCTCTGTTTTAAATGATAATGCTGTAATTACCCATATACATATTACTTTCTTGAATATTTAACAAAGTCACTGGACAGCAGGAGTTAACATGTCCACCAGTAAACTTTGTCATTTGCAACATATCACTCTGCAGTTGCAGAACTGCCCAAGGTCACTTTTCTTAGTGCCACCAGACATCAGCTTACTTAACCTGGCATTGATTGCAAATTCAAAGGTGATAATATGGCACCACACTCCCAACTGGCATTTCAGTAGCAACAAACTGGCTGGAGCATTGCAGTAATCACCAGTGCAGAAAAAAAACCTCTCACCCTCAGTTTTCAATGATCGTAGCTGAATAGTCCAAATGAAACTTCAGGTCATGCACAAGCAGCCAGCAGAGTCTGATCACTGAAGTGTTTAGATTTAAATGCTATTTCCTTTCTAGTCTAATGCTGGCAAAATGCTAAACCTGCAGACTTAAAACTGGCTGGTAGTGTGAGCAAGACTTGGATAATAATAGAATGGAGACTTGGGGTGAGGGAAGTTGCTTTTTACTGAAAGCAGAATGGTTCTATGCTTTTCACAAAATCAGAGCTGGCATTTGTTGTGGTTTAGGATTTTGGTTTGGGTGGTTTTTTTTGGTTTTGTTTTTTTTTTCCCTACATTGTGCAGACTCCCAAGCTTCAAATCCTTCCTCAAAGCACTTGCTGTTTAGAAGACAAACAGTGCTGAGAGTGACACCATCCTTTCAAAAGGTTTAAAGCCACACATCCATGCAACCTAAGAAGTCAGCCTTCCACTCTGTCAGTCATTTTGAGGAATCAACTGCTTTTTCCATTTCTAGTAATCGTTATAATATCGAATTGACTCAATGACTGCATTTGCAGCATTGTATGAGGAAGCAGCTCACTCCAAGGAATCTATTCCTTCATTTCTGAGAACACACTTTTCAAACAGGCCTTGCTGTCCCTCAATTTCTATCAGGACACAGTCTCAGCCATGGTTAAGCAATAGATTCACCAGCTTCCTAAGCAACATGAATTAGTTGTTTAAAGTATTGTTAACAAAAGAGATGCATGGCCACACCCCCAGAGCAACTGGAAGCAAAACCTGTTTTAAGAATTAAAGCAGCAGAAGCACAAGTCTCTGCTTTTTACCCCATAAAAACCTTATCAACTCTCTTCTCCTTGATTTCCATCCCTTACCAGTGAAAAGAGTGATTTTTTTCTTGAGCAATACCATTATTTTGGACCAGATCTTTGTCACACCAGTAAAACCCTCAACAGCAGTTTCACTGATTCTGATATTGCCAGAGGAAAATGTGCAGCCTGGTGAAATCATAAAACACACTTTGGATGGGCTCTGGGAGTCGAGCTCAACAATGCCTCTGCAGACAGATGGGGAAAACCCGGGTTAAATGTTGAGTAGGTAAGAGGATTTCAAATTTTTGGCCATTGTGCTGGCAGGAACAAAGCTGCCATCAGATAAGGGCGAGGCTGATAAGGCGAGCTCAGTGCTGATAACACCACACAAGGAGGTAACGGATCATTTCCCAAGCTCCCTGACTAAAACAGATGGCTGGAGTGACCTTGTGCCAATAAATCCAGCAGCGTTTATTTCAACTTTTCAATCATGCATTGGAATTCTTTAAAGCAGAGCAGTGTCCACTCCAAAAGTATTCAAAGTATTAATAAAGTATTTCAAAACACATCTGAAAATGGGGCAATGTTACACACAGGTACCTCATGAGGTGGAAGTTTATCTGAAGTTACACCAAACCAGTCAATGGTGTCACCCCACCGTACACAAACGGCGACAACTTTAAAAAAACAAATCACTGCTTTCTCAAGGTAAAGTCATTTGTCATTTTAAACTCTAAGTAAGACTGAGATGCTCCAAATCTGTGCCCAACACAAACGGACAAGCAGGAAATTCCAGCAATAGTCTTAAATCATGTCACACTTTTTTCAGGCAAAGGCAGCTGAATAAGAAGTTTACAGGCAACAGGCTCTTAGTCAGAAAAGGCCATGTTCTGGCAGATGAAGTTCAGCTCCGTGGTGTCAGTGTGATTTATCACAGTCCCACCAGGAATTTGTGATGTGATTTTCAAATCTTGCAGATAAGCACAGGCCAGGTTAAGGGGCTCCCATCACCTTGTGAAACAGGAGGATCAGGCACAGACTGTCAGGGTATTTTGTATCTGGAACTGATACTTGTGCAGTGAACAGGACATCCCTGACACCTTTACAGTATCACATCACCAGCACGGCTGTCTGCTCAAATACACAGTTACAAGAGGAGCCTCTCTAATGCTTCCATCCCCAGATATTGCAATCGTTCCCTCATCAGGAGAATTTCCACACCCCTGCAGCCATTCTTGCAACTAACAGGATTAAAACAAGTAAGTTTTCCATGTGATTTGAGTCACTGACTCTTCACTAACTTTTAAAACTAGTTTTATACAAAAGATCCAAAGTACTTGGTTAGTAAAGCGTAGAAAATAGCCTGTTTAAATACCTTTTAAAGTGCAACATTTTAATCTCACTAGAAAATATCACACCCACAGCACTCCTTATATTCAAGAGCTTTCTTTAAGATATACTTAGCAAAAAAGTATTAAAGCACCAATACAGCTTTGGAGCCATCTTACAGAAGGAAAAGGAGAAGCCAACAAGCCAAGAACCAAGTCTAAATTTATTTTTTTTCAGTAGCTAATTTAACAACACAAAACAATTTAAGCTACAAACACGAGACAAAGGGAGAGACTGTAGAAATATTAATTGGAAAAGGCTAAACAGAGAAAGAGACAGCAGAGTATTCCCAAAGATTACGACTTCTCTAAGCATTTCTGTCAAGAGAAGATGTTCTTCTGTTCAGGGTATTTTTATCCCAAGCCAAATGAAAAAGCAGCTGGTAGTGCCAGTTATGCTGCTCGCAGGGGTGGGGAGGAGGGGGACACACCACAAACACACCCTCAGCCTTTGCTGCAACAACACCCAAATTCAGACACCGAGCACCTCCTCTGGGGGATGGGGAGGGGGATCAGCAGCATTTTATCTCTCCTCATTAAGCAGCAGTTACATTTAGGGTGTGCCAGTAAATGGTTATTGCCCCTTCTGCCCCAAGAGGAAAGGGGATTTCAACACCACAGGACCAGAATCTCCAGATTTACACTTTTCAATCTGATTTCTATTGCAGGTAGGGTCAGGTCACACCCCCAGGTATTGCTTTGGCAAAAGCCATGAACGAGGACAGAAGGATTTTACAGCAATTGTGCTCAAAAAAAAAAAAAAATTCAGATTGACAACACAGCAGCCCTTTTCACTCACATCTTTGAAATGTTGGTCATGAAAGGATTAAGCCTAACCCCCTCCCTTTCACCACACAAAAAACTGAAGCCCATTTTATGCTTCCTAACCATGCCCAATCTTACATTTCCCTCTCAGTTAAACTGAACATTGCCATTATACAAGTGACATAAGCAATGAATGAAAAGTTCCAGCAGGGAGAAAAACCACTGGTGGCATAGGAAAGCAAGCAGCTGATAATTCCCTTTTTCACCACCCAGAAATAATAACTCTAAACACTCTAAACCTCATTTCAAACAGACCACCTCAACTGGCAATACAATCAATTTAATTTATTTATTCATCTTGAAAGAATGAAGGTGTCTGGCTTCTTCTAATAATAAATATTTTCCTGGTTATATTAAGATCTCATACAAGATTTCATAACTAAATTACATCATTATTTATAGTTATAATTTAACATTATACACATTCTCCTGTACTTTGTTATAGGTGCTTAACTGACATGGGAACAAGAATATCACAAAAAAATCCAGCAAGCCCAAACAAAGAGAGAAAATCATATTCAGCAATATTTAAGATTCTTTGGGTTCTGTGCTGTGCTAATACACTATTGCTAATTGCTACTCATCACATTTCTGTCAGAGGAAAATTGTTTAAAAACAATCTATGTCATAGAAAGCCCAAAGATGGAAAGGCTGTCACTTCACCCTCTGGCAGAAGCCAGGCTAACCAGCCAGCCACAAAAGGGAGTCAGAGAATTACTGCAATTCCTCACACACAACTGCACATATTAATAGCAAATAAATAAATAAGAACAAGCCCTGGCTTTCCAGAACAATTTCATTAACACCACACACGGAAAGTCACAACTATGGAATCTTTCTAACTACAAGCAGGTGATCAGAGAGCTCTAAACTTGGCACTAACACAAGGACTGAGACTCCTAAATCTCTGCAGCTTTTTTTTGTTTGCCCCCAAGAGGAACCTTTTAAAATATTCACAGAGTTAGGCAGCAATTCAGCAAACCTTGAAACCACTGCAACCTATCTAATGTACTCATCAAGGCATTTTAACTGCTCCAAGAATTAAACCCAGCATTACACAGAACAATAGCAAATGATGTGTAACTGTAAAGTAAAAACAAAACATGAATAATGCCCAGGAAAGTGACAGCAATTCACCACTGCAAGAACTTTACTCTGGATCTTAATGTGCTACTCAAAGAAATGCTTATGCTAAGAAAGGAAACATCATTACTTGTCCTCATTATGTTTATTAAACTACATGAACATATAATACCAGACACTCAGCTGTAACCTCCTTAAAATACACACCTGTCTGCAACTTGCCACAAAATCTGGTGCCCTCCCCTACTTCCACCACTGCAAAGTGCTTTGATTATTTTATTTGCTTATTATTGAAGAATCCCAGAATGGTTTGGGTTGGAAAGGACCTTAAAGCTCATCCTCTCCCATGGGCAGGGACACCTTCCACTGTCCCAGGCTGCTCCAAGCCCTGTCCAGCCTGGCTTTGGACACTTCCAGGGATCCAGGGGCAGCCACAGCTGCTCTGGGTACCTGTGCCAGGGCCTGCCCACCCTCCCAGGGAAGGATTGATTCCTAATAAATGAAAAGGTATCTTTTCCAAAGATACATCTGTGTGTGTTTGCACCATGCATGTGTTCCAGGCCATTCAGTTTGCACAGAGGCTGAATCACATCCCCAGCTCCTGTCAGGGCTGACAAGAAGGTGCCTGGCAGTTGGAAGAATTTCAGGAATCAGGACAAGTCAACATCCCAGCAGTCCAGCTGCAAATAGAGCCAGCATTCATTTTAAACTACAAATAGTTACTGAAGACAAATATTTGTCCAAACACCAAAACATCTGCAGTTGGCCAGTGTGTCTCACATGGGAATCCATTAATAGTGCAGCTTTTTTAGTCACCATAAAGGTAACAAAGAGTTAAGGTGTCAGGATTAAACACAGCCAGAGATAAAATCATTTTAATTAAAGCTTGTCTCATGACACATTAGATATTCTGACTATATTTTCATGGTGTAAGTCCCTGCAATTCCCCACAAATGTAGTTCTGGGTGAAATGGGCTGCTACAAAACCAGAACAAATGAACAAACCAAACCAAAGCAAAAAGTGCTTTCACTGAGTAAAGGATTTTAAGCTCCTGATTTTATTTTAAACTTCAGTGTGGCATAGCTGTTTCTGATAAGCAGAGTACCTCATTGCTGCTCAGCAAAGACAACAGCAGGTAGATGGATTCCCAAGGTTTGCACTGATTATTAGAACTTCCAGAGTTTTCAAAGATTTACTTTCTAGTTGTTCATACATGTAAATTGAAGAGTAAATTTTTTCACCTAATGGGATCACTTCAGTAGTGCTTTGATTCTGACAGATTTCCAACAACTATCCCCAGAAGTTAATGTCAGGAAACTGCAGGATCAGACCACACAAAGAATGAAAACCTGTATTAGCAGCCACTGGAAGGTTCTCTGGAAACAGCAGCTCTGGAAAGAGTTCTGCACACAAAACCTGATCCTGGTTTCTGGGTCATTTCCAGGGGCTTTGAATCATACATTCCTTTAAGGCACGTTCTTCCTTTCACTCACTGCCTTGTAAGAGATTCATTAAAAAAACCCCAACCCCGAAGAGCAAGGAGAGAAGCTCTGCCTGAACTGATAAAACAATGACAGAGGCTGCATCCATAGCAAACAAAGGGTGAAAACTTCAGAACTGCAGCCTTCCAAGTTCTTTGTGATAACAGGAAGCAAAATGTTTTATTATAGAAGTAAACAACATCCTGACTTCACATTACCTACCCAGGAGCAAGGAAATGAGAAAAGCCTTCCTCACCGAGGGGACAGACTTCAACAACTGCTTCATTTAAAGCCCAACCCCGGACAAGGGAACCTCCTCAGCCAGTAACCAAGGCAGAGGAACCCTGGAAATCGCTACTCAGCCATTGCAGTGAGGGGGCTGAGCCTTTTTCGATAAAAATCACAGAATTAAAAGGGAGCTTTGGCTGATGGGGAGACCCTCTGGGGGGG
>WBNO01023423.1:0-23854 GCA_013400575.1 Peucedramus taeniatus | reverse complement strand
GGGGCCGCGCGCGGCCGGTAAACAAGGCCCGGCCCTGAGGGGCCGTGGCGGGCGGGGGT
Source organism: Peucedramus taeniatus (assembly GCA_013400575.1). Lineage (NCBI taxonomy): Eukaryota > Metazoa > Chordata > Aves > Passeriformes > Fringillidae > Peucedramus > Peucedramus taeniatus. The sequence continues at coordinate 23,795 of WBNO01023423.1, read as the reverse complement.
CGGGTCCGGCCGGGAGAGGGGATTTGGGCTCCCGGGTCTCACCTGGAGCTGCTGCGCGGAGTGCGGGGATGTGCTGAAAAGGAATAAAAAAAGCGCCTCGGAAGTGCCGCTCTGCGCGGAGCGGTGCTGGCGGGACACGGTTCTGGTGGCTCCCGGACAGAACCCCCGGGCACGCGCTCCAGATCTCATTGATTTTAATTGATGAGCGCGCAAAGCTCGTTTCCTTCTGGTTTTGGATCCCTGAGGGCTTAGTCATCAAATCGTACACAAGGATTCTGTCTTTGTTTTCTGTTTACACCCCCCGCCCCAGAATGCAGCAACCATAGGACACAAACATCCCATCCTTGCAGATAAAGGTTGATCTTTGCCTGTGAGAAATGCAGGGCAGGAGAGAAGAAAGGAAAATTACCACGGGGAAGGATCTCCGGCCTTCGGTTTGGTGTGCCACATGCAACAGGTTTAAAACTCAACATGTCAGTCCCCAGGCTGGTGAGATCTCTGTTTTTACTTCTCCAAGGACGAGCAGCTCCACAAGGGACACACCGAGGGTGCTTCATCTGACCCTGGAGTCTCCACGGATTGTCCCCAGAGCCCAGCGGGAACCACAGGCATTAAATTTGCAAAGTGGAAACGACGTGCAAGGGAAAAAAAAAAAGCAGATTAGAGCCCCATCTGAGAGGGATGGGTTGATTTTTAACTTCTGCAGCAGTTTTTGTGTTTCCCAGCTCTGCTCCCTGCAGGACTGAGATAGTTCCTTCCCGCTGCACCTGCAATGGGTCATCCTGCTTCATGATGAGATAAGAGTTGCTTGCAGCCAGGATATTTTTAATCTAGTCCTGCCTTGTGCCTGGCAATTAATATTTATTATGGCCTGGACAGAGTGATGGTAATTTTTTTTTTCTTGGTGTGCAGAAGACATGTTTGTTTAATCTGCCACAGAAAGAGTGGAAATTAAGATGAGCTTCAGAAAAGAGCTGGAAGCAATTAGTCGTGTTATTTTACTGGGACTTAATTGCTGTAACAGTCTAATTGACAAAAAAAACATGGATGCTATGGCAGGGGTTTGCTGCTGGATTTGAAAGGAGAAACAACTGCACTAAAAGGAACATGTTGTAATTAACCTGTTTATTATTACTGAGCTGTACATTTAAAATCTGTTTACTTAGGATGCACTGGAGCATGTGACACGTAGTGAACACTCACAGCAGCACACAAAATTAAACTGTCCTTGTGTGCAAGCAGGGCTCTTTACATCCCCTGTGGCCTGTGTAGGTCAGGGCTCTGGGAGCCCAGATAAGCTCTCTGTGGCTCTCCCTTCTCTGCTGAGCCTGAATAAGAGAGAATGGGGAAAATGATATCAACAGGAAGAACATTAAAATAAGAATGACCACACGGGGTCAGCTCAAAGGTTCTGCCAGCCCCAAATGCACCTCCAGCTCTCTGGGTTTATAATTCAGCTTGTGTAAGTCACCTTTTGATGGTGTTTTCAGTGGAGAGAGGAACAGAAGCCATAGACAGAATTCAGGGAAGAGTAGAACACAAGCCAAGCTGACTGCACTCCCATCCTGCAGCTTTTTGCTCCACAGGAATCCCTGAAATCAAATAAAGGGAGAAGGAGTGGGTGAGAGCTGGAAAAAGCCCAGCAGTGTCCCTGTGTCCTTTCAGGCTTTGCAGTGTGGGGAAATTGGTCCTGAATGAGAGTTTGTGTGCCTTTAGCTCAGGAATCAGCCTGTCTGCACCTACATCTGGGCCTTGTGAGCTCATGGCTACCTGGGGAGGCAGAAGAGCTGGTCCAGCTGTGACTGACACTGGAGATGGAGGCATCCTCCTTTTCCACAGCCCTCCTGGCAGCACCTCTGAAATCAGCTGGCTGGGGGGTTTTACTGAACATAGAATCTTAGAGTGGCCTGGAAGGGACCTTAAGGATTTTGACACAACTACTTTTCTAGGGTTTTGTTTTTGTTTGTTTGTTTTGGTGTTGTTTTTTGTGTGTGTGTGGTTGACTTACTTGGACTGTCTCGAGTTTAAGAGGTGCGTTCTGCAGCCATTTGCACTTTGTATCAACGGGAAGTCTGTGCTCAGGGGTGCTGGCAGAAGCCAGCTCCAATGTTTCATAAAATTACATCTCAGTCCTTTTCAGCAGCTTGTCATTTTCCTGTTTTAATTCCTGTAACTGCCTTCATACGAAAGCCTGAAGCTGCAATGTACATTTTGGGTTTCTGTTACAATGCTTGTTTTTGTAGCGGGAAATGTAATCCCTCAAATGCCTGTGTTTAAGAGGATGCAAATCAGCTCCCAAGCACAATGCCTTGGGAACGTTTCTTTCATGCAAAACTCGCCTAGATAAATATGGAGGGGAGGAGGGAGCGGGGAAAGGGATTGTTCGCCTCTATAAACAACAAGAATTCATTATGCTCAGTATTATGACAGATGGGTTAAGATCAAAATCTGAATCTTTCTCAATGCGGGTGAAATCCACGCTCCTATCTCCGAGTTGCATCAACCCCATTGCACAGCCATGGGGCAATGCCACGGCTGGCACTCGTGCCTGTGCTGCCACAGCGTTGGGGACAGCAGACCCTGATGCAGAATCCCTCTGCTCTCAGCCCCGAGTGTCCCTGCATCTGCTCAGTAAGGGAAGCCCCAGCCTCCCGCTGGGAGAGAACAAAGGTTGTTCCTTCCTGGTGTTCCCCACCCTGAGCTGCAGCAGGAAAAGGGACCCAGCAGAGCCATGCAGCTGTAGGAAGCAGTGAAATGCGTTTGGAAGCTCCCAGGGAGCAGGAAAAGTCCATCTCCAGAGGAATTTTCCTGTTGCTGGTAGTCTGGCACTCAGCACACAACGTCTCTGTACACTTCTGTACCTCTGGAATGATGAATTCCTTGGAGGGCATCTCTGCATTCTCAGTTCCACCGTGCACAGAGAGAGCTGTGAGCACAGGAGGGACATCCGAGGGCACACACAGCTCCTGCCACTGTGCACCTGCACAGCCAGGAGGGTTGGGATAGCTAGAGAATAGGTGGAATCAAGAAATTACTCCACTTCTCTCTCTCCCAAGTATTTGGGGATTTCAGCTCTTCTTGTTTGTCTCCAAATAAGAGTGATGCCTAAGGATTCTAAATGAAAAAACTGTTCTGCAGCTCCTGTTCCCACCTGTGCTAGAGAACAACCTGGGGACAGTCACTCTGCCCCTGCTCCATCCTCCCTCCTTCCACTGAGCCATTTCTTTGACACTCAATTATTTCACATTTGCAAACCCATTCTCAAACCTTTTTTGAAAGCAAGCGATAGAAGTGCAAATTCTTATTATTGCTCTTGAAGAGCTTTTTGCAAAGCTGTTGTTAATGAGCTTGCTTAATGAGCTTTCTTAAATCTATATTTATACCCTGTATACAGCTGTATATAGATAGAGCAATGCCTAAAATATGTGTGGATTGCACACACATATGCCTGGGAAAATGAAGGGTGATTAACACGCATCTTCTTCAGTTATACCATGCAAGTATTTATTCGTTTTTCCTTGGAAATTGGAGAGATAAAAGATCCATTCTGGAATAAAATAATTCTGTGCACATGTGCTCGATGGTTTTGTTTATGAGCCCCAAGTATGTGAGTGTGTGTGTGTGTGTGAGACAGATGGTGTGTCTGTTTGTGAGAGATATGATGGGGGGATGAATGTGTGTAAAAATACAGGTTTCTTAAGGGCTTTTTAATTTTTTTTTTTTTTTAAGGAAAAGACAAAATAACAAATGCCTGCTCAGTACATTATTTCCTGTGTCATGCTTTTTGTCAATATGACAGAGGAGTATTCCTGCAGAAGGCAAAGCTGCCCCCAAAAGTGAAGGGTGCTGCCCCCAGGGCTTCGAGCTGGGCATCGTGAATTCTCTTCAAGTTGTCAAAGTCCTGGGAAGTTTTGATAAGCAAATACTTTCTGGGCTCTGCCTCTTATTGGCTGTTTCTTCACCGCCAGATTTTGACACAAATAATCTGATTGAAAAATCAGGGAGGGGAACAGGGGAAAAAAAAAACAGAGAGAAAAAAGGAGAAGTATCTATTTCAACTGACTGCAAGCAAGTGAAAAAGTGGAAGAGGAGTCCTGAGAGAGGACGACGTCTCGCTTGTCTGGGGAGATTTCAAGGCAAATCCAGTAAGGCAAAGTCCCTCAAACAGGTGATTGATTTATTCTTTTAAACACTTCTAATTTCATTGGTTTTCTCATTTTTCTGATCTGTTTTTCTAAGCTTTTTTCCTCCTTCTTCGCTTGTGCCTGCAAATATGTAATATATTCCATTACCTAAGCCACTTGTCCTGAGGGCTCCTTTATGGTAATAGTTCACCTGATTCATTTGAATTGAACCTTTTGAAATGATATGCCATGTACTTCACTTTTACACCTGAAAATGGTAATAGAACAAAATATAAGAGATGTGACAGTGGTCTCAGGTAGCTGTGTCCAGCCAGCTCCATCAGCAGGAGCTGTGGAGTTTTTCACTTTGCCATTGAGGAGAGGGCAAACTTTTTCCTTTTAATTGTTCTTTTATAGGGCCAGACCTTTACATTCAGAAAGCAGCACACCTCTGCTGCCATCACCTGTGCCAGTTTTTGTAGATGACAATTCCTCTCCCATTCAGGATTTTTGCTTTGAATCCATCTTATATTATTTTTCCACCCTTTTTAAATACAGGCTGATTAATCCAACAATTTTTTAGCATATGGAATTAACTATTTATTGGCGCTTCTCATATCACAAGATTGATTCAATACATTAATGATTTGCAAGTTCACATTAAAATGCATCTGTACATTAAGGAGATCTGGAATTTGGGAGATTGCACTGTATAATTCCATCCATAGAACCCTAAGGCAAAGTTTCCTAAAGCCAGTTAGGCATTCCCAACATCACAGGGAGCTATGTGAACTTTCTAGAGAACAAGTGCTGCAATTACTGTCTAAATATGGTTTTTTCTGGGTGTTGCAGCTATACCAGCATTTCTGTTCAACTTCTTCAACAAAATTTCTACCATAATTTGCTGCCCCTGCCATAATGTCCATTTATCCAGTCTTACCACAAAAATTAAAAATGTCCTGTTGATTTTTCCAATTAAAAAGTAGTGTTTAAATTGCTTGCCCCAAGTACATTAGATTTTGCAAGGGTGGACTAGTGAAGAAATTAATTTTGTTGTAAATTTAATTTAATAAATTTAATTAATTTTGTTGTAAAGAGCTGAAATTCTTTCAAATTTGACTTTATATTTAAAGAGTCAAGAGTCCATAAAACCTCTTATTTTATTTTATTTGGGTTCTTTAACCACAGTCACATCGTGTTCTATTTTGCGCTTTTTTTCTTCAAAAATGTAGTCTTTTGAAAGAGAAACTATTCTGTATAAAAAAAAAAAAGCAGGAAAAGGGCAATATTAAGATATAATTAATATAATTTAAGCAATGGAAAGGAAAAAGCCCTTTTTAGCCTAAAACTTTGTATGCTCATCAACTTATCTGAAAACATGGTGCAGTGTACTACTGGTGAGTACAAGCCTTGTAATGCCAGTTAAAATTTAATGTTTCACTGAGTGTAGCAAGAAAAAGAGTTTAGTTTCTACAATTAACCTTGGAAAGCTGAAAACAGAATTACTTGAAATTAGAGAAAAATGCAAGTCAGCTTTAGAATGGAGCTTTCAAATTGGGTTGAGCGTGGCACAATCTTGTAAACTCTGTCCCCACCAAAAGCTCCATACCCTAATTCACTGAGAGTATGAATTTCCTCTGAATTACACCAAGGACCAGTCCTGTGGGTTTGGGTACTGAGAGCTGTTGTGCAGTGAAGTGAGAGTGAAGGCTTCATGAGGAACACAGGATCCAGTAAAATGAGGATCCTGCAGTCAGAAGCCACCCCTAAACTAAAAACCAAGCCCATTTGCAATGTCTCAGTGTCCCATTAGAGTTTTACCTGGGATACTCTGCAAAATCATCCAAAAGCATTGCTGAGGATGAAGGAACTTTGAGTTTGAACATGCAAATGCTGGATCTGCTTTCAGATCTGACTGGGGAATTTATAACTGGTGAAAGAAACCCTTCTAAGGTGCTTCAAGTGAGGTACCCAAAATAGTGAAGCTGCTTTTTTCCCCTTTGCTCCTGCTGTCCTTTCCTCAGGGCACATTAGAAAATTATTTTACAGCTGCATGAATGGCAGGCTAATAAGAATGCCAATTCTAGCTACCTACTGGTTTTATGTCCTATATTGAATTAATAAAAATGCCAGGACACTTCTATTTTGGATGGGCACTCCTGCCCAAGCAATAAATTCCCTTGTGCACTTACTAGTCCAGGTAGAAACAGCTGCCACACAGGCTGAAATGAACGAAAAAAGAAAGTTTAATTTTCAGCAGAAGGTTGAAGCTAAATTCTGTCAGAAGCTTCAATAACTCTAAAACGTAGCAGGGTGCAGGGTCCATTGTCCACAGCACTGCTTTTCCTGGGAAATACAGTGAGCCATTAGGAGCAGCTGATCTCTTGCTACAGATAATCTAGAATTTCAAGGAAAAACAGTCCTTTTTCCTCCCACAATCTCTGCTTGTAGCTTTCCTCGAGCTTGGTTGTGTGAATCACAAAGCCAGTCCAGTGCAGTTGTTAATTAACTCTGCCTTGAGCTCCCAGTTCCTTTTTTTTTTTCTGTAAAATGGGGTGGGGGAAGGTGACTTCCTTTTGCAACGTTCAGTCCATTGAGGATGGTGCTCAGTCGTTATCAGCACTCAGGATACTGGACCAAATTTGACTTTTACACAGGCTGGGGCAAACACATCCAGAAAGATTCTTTTTAATCATGGACATCTGCTTTCAGGCACCACTGGAAAAGAGGGGCTGTACTTAGAGCTGTCTGTACTTGGCATGTGGACACTGCCATAAAACTTTGCTGGATTGCTTAAACCACCCATCTCCAGCCCTCTGATTTACCTGGCTGAGGCCACAGGATTCTCCAGGATTCTCCAGCCTGAGGGCAGGGAGAGTGGCTGTTCCAGCAGGCACAGCTGGATGCAGCCTCTCACCCTACAGTTACCCACTGCCACAGCCTCTTCCTCCAGCTGGAGGGAAACGAGCTGGTTAATTCAGGCAGAGAAATCCCATGTCTGAAGTTTCCTGGTGTGAATACCCCTCATTGTGGACACAGAGCTGCCCCACCACGTGGGAAAACCCCTGTGACAGGAGTGGAAATTCCAGGTCTAAAGGGTTTGAGGCAGCACTTTAACTCAGGACAGGTGTATAATTCAGGGTTGGGTCAGTGCACAGGTAGCTCAGCTGGGACTGACCAAGAGCTCAGCAGTGCTGCTGGAATGGGAGGGACACGAGCTGAGCAGAGCTGCTGAAGGGTCAGAACCCACTGCAGAACAGCCCTGTGTTTGAGCTGAAGCTATTTCTGTGTCTGCAGCTTTTCACTGGGCAGAGACTCTTTACAGCTCTTTGAATAAACCTCATTAGAGAGTTCCAGGAGAGCAAAAAGCAGCTGTGTGTTCTTCAGTGCCCCTTCCCTCAAGGGCCTGCTTATGGTCCCTCCTCAGTGCTGTTCTGTCCTTTTTCTAAAATTAAATTAAAAGTCTGCTCTCGGCCTCAGCTTTCTATTATTCATCTCAAGCTACACGTAAATTTCTTGGAAAAAGATGAAGAAAAACAGGTGAGTCATTTCAGAAGAAAAAATGGTTAGAGCCAACAAGAGTTATCCCTGAAATCATAGATGGAACAGTGGGAATCCTGGACCAGATTTAAAAAGACACCAGCATAGCCAAAGGCAGCTGGGCTGGGGCACCCTGACAATCCCCCTGTCCCCAGCAGACCTGGCTGTGGGAATCCCACAGCTTTAGGCACCCCTGTAAATGTGGCCCTCAGACCTTTAAACAAAACACCACTGGGCTCTGTAATTATATTTAGCATGAAGGGACAATACAGGCACTTCTGAGCTCTGGGGAACAGACCTTTCCATCCCTGCCTGTTTGGGATTCCAGGACTGCTCTGTCCTTGGACAGACATTTCACATCATTCCTGCTTAACAGATGCAAACTTTATGGATTTTGGGGGGTTTTCTTTAGTAAATAAGTAGGTTCCACTGAACTGCTCTCAGGAAGGAACAAAGCTTAATAACAGTTTGTAGTCAACAGAGAGCCAGGACTTAAATGCTGACTTTTCCAGTGAAATATAGCAAGATTTGTTTTTAGTGCCTCTATCCCAAACAATTGCAGGGAAAAATGCAAATACACATGCAAATAAGGCACCAGCTGATATTAGTGCACACAACATCATCCCTGTTGCCACCCTGCCTCCATCAGAGCAGTTACCAGCCCCAGGGAGTGGGCACAGGGTGGGCTGGGTTCTGGGTAGCAAAGATAACATGCATTGCAAGAGAATTCTGTATGATTAAATTTCAGCATTTTATGTTTGTCCCTAACCCGCCATTTCAACGGTCTGCAATATTTGAGTTGGGTCCAAAAGGTGACTTCTCACCCAGCCCTCCTGCTCTGCCTCTGCTCTCTTGTTTGTCAGCCAGAACTCCAACTACTCAGGCAAGAGGGAAACCCTCCACACATCATTCTGCAGGGATTTCCTGTCTCTCTCCTTTTATTGGTGTAGTTTCTATCATTATTGTTTATTTAATCATTCCACAGTAGAGCCCAGGCCATGGCTTGGGGCTGGGCCCTTCCAGGTGCACCACAAACACTCAGACTTTCTCCAGTGGGGGTCTCTGACCCGTGGTTCCCTCTATGTCCTGTCAGGGAGGAGGAAATCAGAAATGCAGCCTGTCCTGTGGGCAGAGCAGGACTACAAGAGACAGGTCCTGGCTTCCCACATGTCTGCCACAGGCAGTTTTGGTCTGTAACACAGATCTCAGGTTAAGCCTGTCCCTGTTTCTTTTTCTGTAATCCTTTGCCTCAGCCTTGGGTAGATTGTGAAGTGTGATTTTTACAGAGTGCACTTAATCTGAAACAAGTGGGAATTTACTCCCCAAGCCACAGAGATTTACCTGGTGTTTTTCTGTGTTTTACCCCAGAAGGTGAATGGAAGATGCCACGTTCCTTTCTGGTGAAGAGCAAAAAGGCTCACACCTATCACCAGCACCGCTGTGTGGAAGATGACCTGCCAGTACTCCCGTGGGCTCCAGTCCCCTCTGCCTTCACTGGTGAGTCAGTCCATCCCCTGGGCTGGTAGGAACACACTGAGGGATCAATCATTCAGTAGGCAGTTAAGGGAGCAGGATGAGTGAGCTAAAGAGCATCCAAGGGCTTCCACACAGGGATTTCAGTGTAAGGGCAAGCTGATCCCTTACTGTGTGTCCTTTCTCTGCACCAAATCCACTCTGATCCTCCCTTTATTTCCTGCTGGGCTGCTGGGGGGATTTGAGCTGTAAGATGCTGTGTGGAGTTGGTCACATTTGGGAAAAATTACCAACTTCAGGCCACTTATAGCTGTGAAAAGAGCTTGTCAGTGTTCTACAAATTCACAACTCTGCCACCTCCACCTCTGGTTTCCTGTGCTCACTGCCCACATTCCCTCTGGACTGCATCTTCTCTACCTTGGGGTGTTACCATCTCCTCCTGGTGTTAACACCACCCAACACAGCTCTGCCCATCCCTGCTGTGCTCCCTCTGCTCCTGCTCTCCCACAGCCCTCCAAGCAGTGGCAGGGCCAGGGTAATCATCTTCTTCCTTCAGGCACCATTCAAATTTTCTTTATTCAAATTTAGGATCAGTTTACCCTTTGTTCTAGCCCTGGCTATCAAATGAGAGTCTAGCCCTGAGATAAGTTTGATAAAAAAGAAAGGAGGTAACATTTTAATTTCCATTCCTGCCATCATCCTTCAGCCATTTGTTGTGTCTCTGGTGCAGTGGCAGGTTTTGACAAGAGATAAATACTGTTCCTTTCAGCAGAAAGGACACACATGTTGGACCTCTGTCCATTCTAGATTCTTACTACAAAGTTTAACAAGGGTTGGATGGTGTCTTTAAGGGCTGGGACAAGCATGGAGAAATAAATGGGAGTGTGGGCAGGAGGGACGAGGGTCAGTGCATAAGAACTTGCCTCCCCTCTCTGCTTCCCTACTGGGCTGTCCATAAATCCATGTTAACAATACCCAGTTCTCTCAGGAGAGGGGTGGGGAGGTTAATAAGTTAGTGATTGTTAGTTACCCACACAAACAGAAATGGTTTTAAATAGGGAAATTATTCTTACAGACATAATTCTAGGGTGATTTTCTCTAACTGTATCAGGTATCAGGGATCCTATCATCTCATCCTGCTCCCTCTGCCTTGCCTATCTCATCCTGCTTGGAATTTCCCTTCCTCAGCAATGGGCAGACCTTGAATGCTGATTATCACTCTGCACTTCCTCAGGGGATTGAGCAGGGGCTGCTGTGTCCAGGCAGGAGTTCACACAAGAGTGCCAAACTGACCTAAACAGACTCTTCTTGTAGCAGCAACAGTGACATAACTATGACATGTGTGACACTGCTCTTTACAGCCACAGGAAACAGGACACCAGAGGACATCAAGAAACAGGACCTGGGATGTGTGGTTCCAAAACAAGAAAAGGACCCACCTGAACTGAAAGAAGAAAGTGTCCCTGTCCAGTACCTGAGCAGGATGCTGCCAGGCCCTTCAGCTCAAGGTTGGCTTCCCAAAATCCCAATTATAAAAAAGGTCAGGGCTGAGCTGGTTATGGAACCCCTAAAACTGGGCCCAGATTTTCAGAAAATGAGAGTTCTTATTTTGACAGCAATGGTGAAACTTGCCATAGGCAGAGCTCCTCAGGAGCATTCTGTATTTCCCTTTACAGTTCTGGTCTGCACCAGAAAGAAGGAAGGATTGTGCTGTTATTCCCAATGAATGAACCTCCCCACATGAATGCAGCTCTGTGCTATGTGGGTCAAGGCAGGTGCCCAGAGGATACTTGTTCAAACACCTCATCAAGGAGGGCTTAATATTCCCTTAGCCATAAAATTTCCTCAGCATTCTTTGCCATAAAATTTCCTCAAATTGAAATCAAAGTCACAATGGGAACTTTACCTGGGGAATCAGGATTTGAATCAAGTAGAAGTTGTTAACTGCAACTCCCAAGGTCAGGCAAGATGGGGAACTTTTTAACAGGTGCTCAACTTCAGGCAATGGTGTGACACTCACCTCTCCCTCTCCTTTGCAAACTCAGAGATGGCCATGCCAGGGCTGCAGATCAAGGACTGCACTAATCCAGCGAGCACCCCAGCCTTCTACAAAGCTGGCTTTTCCTGGGATGCTTTCCACGTGCCATACAGCTACCAGCAGATGTCTTCCAGCATGCAGTCAGCCCTGCTGGAGCACCCTGTGAGCCTGTATGGGAGCCACCTCCTGCCCAGCACCGAGCCCCCCCTGGATTACAGCCTGCATTATTCCTCAGACATGGAGACTTTCCACTGCGTGAAGTGCAACAAGGTGTGTGTTGGATGAGAACCTCTGGGATGGGGAGGGCCTGGAGGGATTTTCATGGCACATATGAACCATGAAACCCATTCTTCATTCAGGCACTCCAAAGCGCGGCCCGCAGTGAGGAGAACAAGGCAGTGGGAATGCTGCAGTTCACAGGAGTTCTCACAGAGGGGATAATTAAATGAAGAGAAGGAACTGAAAACAGAGATGGAGATGCAGCCATGGCATGTCAGAAAAATCACAGAGATTTTGTTTTGCAGGTGTTCTCCACCCCCCATGGACTGGAGGTCCATGTCCGAAGGTCTCACAGCGGGACCCGTCCCTTTGCTTGTGAAGTGTGTGGCAAAACCTTTGGGCATGCTGTGAGCCTGGAGCAGCACACCAACATCCACTCCCAGGTGGGTGGCATGGTTCCAGAGAACCAGCTCTGGACCTCAGCTCTTGCTTAATCCATTACAGAGGAAGTGACATTTCCTAGGTTACAAACGTGATGCCTTTCCTGTGGCATGCAGTGACAAGGACAGGAGCTCTGAAAACCACAGCTCTTGGTCTCACAAATCTCAGACTGCCCTTCAGAATTTCTTGGAAGGAAAGGGAGGATCATTGCTACTCTCTCTTCTGTGCCTCACCTCCTGCTAAGGGGTGCAGGAGTTGGGATCACAAGATGTGATCCATTTCCATAATTAACCCTCCCTGCATTCCCTTTGTGCTGCACCCAGCATTATCAGTCCACGAGCCAAGGAGATTTGCTTATCAAATCTACAATTCTCATCACTCTTCAAGTCACATGTCTTGCAGCCTCAGACATCCCATGATTTTCCTTCCCCAACAGGAAAGAAGCTTTGAGTGCAAGATGTGTGGGAAGACATTCAAACGTTCCTCCACCCTCTCCACTCACCTGCTGATCCACTCGGACACTCGGCCCTACCCCTGCCAGTACTGCGGGAAGCGCTTCCACCAGAAGTCAGACATGAAGAAGCACACGTACATCCACACAGGTGAGAAACCAAATATTCCACGAGGAAACCAAAATTAGAGCCCATCATGCCGATGCACATACACAGTCCCCAGACACAGAGGTGTCAGACTGGGGATAAGTGTGCAGAGGCACTGGAAAGTCATTATTCCATGTGGGGTGAGACAGCAGGAGGCTGAAGCACATCTGCCTGACAAGGAGGTGGTTACTGGCCAGCCTCTGGTGCATGTTGGGGTTTTACCCAGGCCTGGATGCAGGGAATGGGTCACTCAGCTGGAGAGGACTGTCCCTGGTTCTTCCCACCCTCTGGTGCTGGATCACAATCCAGACACATCACCAGGAGAGCTGGCTGCCAGCACCCTGATGCCCAAGCAGGTCTGACTCTGCTAAAATGCATTTCTATCTCTCTTTGTTCACCTGTTAAAGTGGTCTTTTTTACCATTTTCTGTGTCCTGCAGGGGAGAAGCCCCACAAATGCCAGGTGTGTGGCAAAGCCTTCAGCCAGAGCTCCAACCTGATCACCCACAGCCGCAAACACACGGGCTTCAAACCCTTCAGCTGTGAGCTCTGTGCCAAGGGCTTCCAGCGCAAGGTGGATCTGCGCAGGCACCGAGAGACCCAGCACAGCCTCAAGTGAGGGGTGACTCTTTGCTGGAGCTCCCACTTCATGCTCCAGGGAACAAGACTGTCCCCAGCACCTCCATCCAGCTCATAAAGCTCCCATGGTGTCCCTGGGGACTGGCCAAGTCGTGCATTGGCTTTGGTGTTTGGCACCACAAGGCCTTGCACATCACAAAGAAACCTGTGGGAGCTTTCACTTTTCCATTGCAACAGGTACCAGCCCAGATCTGACATCACCTGCTCAAGTGTAAATCCAGAGGAATTCCTCCAAGGTCACTATTGCTCTGGCTTTCCACCAGGAGCAGAATCCAGTTCGTCAGGCTGCCCAGTGGGTAGGAGGGGACTCCTGGGCTGGTGGCAGCAATAATCTGTACAAAGCTGGTGCTGTAACCATGTTCTGCTCTGATGGTTGGGAAGATAAGCCCAGGGCATGCAAATAGATTGCATTCAGTCAGCTGTGTTCAACCTGGACAGGCCTTCTGCAGAGACTTGCCCAGGCCATAAATTCTGCCAACAGACACCTTAAAGTCATTTCTTTCAGCAGAGCATTTACTGTGATCAAATGACAAGTTAACTGTGCTGTATTTTTAGCTTGGAGTGGGAGGAAAATACTGAAGAAACAGCTCCTATCCCTAGCAGATAACAGGGGTCTCTAAATACATTAGACACACCACACTGCAGAGATCCCAAGCAGGCTCCAGGAAGAGCCAGACCACAGCACCAGGCACGAGTTAATAATCCCATGTCTTGGTACCATGGGAGAGTCTGGCTGCTCTTGGCATCGGGGCTGGTATGTCCCACAGTATTTCCCTGCGTGCTGGACATGCCAGCTTAGAGCTGTCCTGAGCAGTCCTGAGTCACTGCATGGGCAGGAGTGACCCTGGATATCAATGTCAAGGGCCAGGGTTCTGCTTGCCAGGCACTCTCCTCAAGGAGGAAGTGACTGAGCCTTGTACTTGTTGGCAGAGCATGCAAGTACCTCACAAGTATTATACAAAGGGAGCAGAGGTATTTCCTCCTTTTGCCAGGTCTAGGGGTTGAAGCAAAGCACTGGAGCAAGTAAAGAACCAGTTCCCCTTCAAGCTCTGCCAAATTCTCTCTCTATAATCTTTGCAAGTCACTGCACTGGGCTTTTGTTTTTCCTCCCCTCCTGGTGACATGGGGCCATTCACTCAGGTTTGTGGAGTCCCCTGAGTTCTTAAAAGGAAGGACAAAGCATTATTATAACATTATTATAACACAGACAAGTGTTTTCAGTTAATTGGAGCATTGTAGCAGCACATGGCTCACTCCATAACTACACCCCTGAACACACAGCCTTGGACAATGACACCAGTGGGAATTACCCTGGGAACAGGCTGTGGCCATTTCACTCCAGAGGTTTATGAAGGAGTGCCCATCACGGGCAAAGACAAAATGGTCCAAGTGGAAAATTCATGTATTGCCAGGAGAGAACTGCCCTCAGTTCCACTGCTGTAAATCCCAAGTTATTCTCCTAAGACCTAAAATGTTCTTGCCCCTTTTATGCTGTGCCTAAGCTGTAAGTCATTAATATGTACCTGGAAGCTCAAACTAAGAGTCTGTACTCCTGGCTTTACTTGTACACTGTAAATATGTATTTATACTTATTCTAATGTATATTTTTATTGCACTATAGCAGACAGTGACATGTACAGGCCTGCTGGGATTTATCTGATAAATCTGTTCCTTCTTAGTAACTGGGCTAACACAGTGTATTTCATGTTCAAAACACTCATTTAAAGAATGGCTCACACCTGACTCTGGGGACACAGGCAGTGGGGATGGGGTGCAAAAGAAGAAGGGAAAGAGTCTAGGATTGCTCTTTATGGTTTGAGTGGGAATAAAGATGGAGATTCACATGCAGGAAAGGGCTCCCATTAGAGAGGCTTTCATCCTGGAGACAGATTGGTGCAGAGCTCACAGAGCCAGAGCTAGCTCTGCAGAGCAGGAGGGCCACATCAGGTACACAGAATGTGTGTCCAACAGACAGTGCCAAAGCCCCCCAAAAATCCCTGCTGTCCTTCCCTGAGCCATTCTGGGGGAGGTGCATAACCTGTGATGGAAATGGTCCCCAGCCCCACACACACCCACACATGCACAAGCCTTGCTCAAGGTAAAGTCACTTCAGCTTATTAAAATTACTGCCCAAAATGCAAACTGTGTTTGTTATTCCCCTTGTCCTCCACTAATCTGCAAACAGAAATATTCAAAGAGGGTGTCAGCATCTGGACTGCTCAGGAGCAAAACTCTTCAGCCCCAAGCCACACAGGCACACCAACACAGACTTCCCTGGGGACAGCAGGGGGGTCTGACTCATGTAAAGCTTCCCAATTTTGGCCACTTGGAGTCAAGTGCTGGCACCCATCAATTGGCAAGAGTGCCTGTGACCATTCATTAAACCAAACCAGACAGCTGGTTCTTCTGAGCCTCATGAAGAAGAGCTGCTGTATCCATTAGATTTTCATTCCTGTCCTTGATTTCCAAGGTACAGAGGAGCTATAACCTTCAATGGACATCTGGGATCTTCTCTCCTGTGTGCTCCTGCAGCTTCTCCCTCCAAACACAGCCCACATCACCCCAGTCCTGTCTGCTATTTCCCCAGGACTCCAGGGTGGGTTACTGAACCCAGATGTTCCTGAAGAGCAGCTACACTGGAGGAGGCAGTGCCAGGAGAGAACTGGGGTTGTTAACACAGCCTGGTGCTTGTGAGGAGCCTGGGGAGCACATCCCAGGAGATCCAGGGACAACTTTGGCTGGATGGGCAGTGAGGGGAGGAGCACACTGGGATGGCTGCAGGCAGTGTGCTGCTGCAGAGCTCAGGAGAACACAGCTGTGGCCAGAGCAGAGCAGGGGATCCAGGCTGACCCATCCCCACAGGCACAGGCAGTGTATCAGAGGCACAGCCTGTGGACAGGGTCACTGGCAAAGGCACAAGTAAGCCAGAGACAGGTGACAAAAGGGAGGAGAAGGATAGGGAATTAACTTAAAGTGTTTTCCACTAAGACACTACAGTTTCTTCTTGAGTAACTTTAAGATCACCTAATGCCCAAGCCCTGGCATTGCTTGAGGCCTGTGGATACCAGCAGACCAAAGGAAAGACAAGGCAGAGCCCCACTGCCCCTTCTTCCCTCCCAGCACAGCACCAGCCATGGGCAGACCTGCTACAAAGAGCAGGCAAAGGGCTGCCCTGATCCTTGGAGCTGCTGAATTTACACCATGGGTACCCGAGGATGCTCAGCACCCATCAGGACCAGGCCATGGCTGGCACCAAACACACCTGGCCTTGCTCTCAAAACGTTCAAATCCTCCTCTGTTCTCTGGTACAACCCCTTTCTCACCACCTCCCCCTTCATCACAAACATTCTGGTCAGTCAGTCAAGGAAACAGATAGCAAAAAGCAAAATCTCAACTAATCTTTGTGGCTGAAGAAAGAGCTGATTGTTTTTGCCTCTCTTTGAGCCTGCTCTGTATCCTGTACTTCCCCAGTCCCCTTCACACCTTCTTCCCTTTATTGCTAGGGAAAAAAAATCCTGGTCTCTGGGCTGTTTTGTTTAGCAAATGAGGGACATGCAAAGCACTAACCCCGGGCATCTGTCAGGAGGAGAGAGGTACCTCTGTGTCTTCCAGACAGCCTTGAGGCACTGAGAGCAGCAGCCTAGAAGAGCTGTGATTAAGGGTGGATTTCAGTTTGGACACGGGATGAATCTGTCTTCCTAATGAGGACAGAGCCACGGGACACCTGCAGGAAGCAGAGGGGTGTTCCCAGCCAGCACAGCATTAGGCTGGGACTTATCTTCAGCTTGTAATAACCTCACAGACTGCAATCCTGGAGAAGGCAAGACCCTGAAGCTTTCTTGTGTTGGCAATTGTTAAGGAAGCCCTAAAAAGAGCTGAGAGGAAGGGCAGGGAAGAATTGGACTCCAGTTGGGTGCAGGTTCTACTGGTTAAAGTTATTTGCTGCATCCACTCGCTTCCTGCCTTAGACATCATAAGAAAGGGTTTTCAGTGAAAAAAAAAAGGTAAGAGCAGAGTTCCTTGTGCTCCCAGCAGGTTGTTCCCCAGTCTCAGGTGATGGAGACCCAGCAGCAGTTTAATTCCAGCTCATCAGCACAGCACACAAAAGGAAACTTGGAAGTGTGGGGCAATCTCCTAGAAATAGCTTCATACACATTTCCTTGCACAGGGAAGACATTCCTGCCTGCCATTAAGGGCCTAACATGGGACTGGATATGGAGCTCATCCTGCAGTGCTGCTACAGAATAATAAAAAGAAAGTACATCACAAACCATTTTAAAATGTTTAATCTGCTCACAAAACAGAGATTTCCCTACCCCCACCCCCCCTTTTCACCTGGAATAGCACATCCACTCAGAGGAGGCAACCCAGAACAGCCACACAAAAATTATTCAGGGATAGTGAATCTCTGTGCTGGGTGAGAAATAAGAGAACACAGATCCCTGCAGAATTCCTGGCCCACCATCTTAAAACTAACAGTCACCATGGACACACACTGATCTTAAGGCTGCAACTTTAAACTGAGCCTTAAGATCTGCCACACATTTCCTGCATGACCTTGGGCAAGACTTGAGTGCTGGATTTCTGAAGTTGTTCAGCACGCTGTGAAGCTCTCAGAAGCTCTTCACCCCATCTATGAGAGGAGGATAATCATTCCCCCTCTCCCTTTCATTTCACTTGTTTATTTCAACGGTAAGATAGTCAGGAATGAGACTGCTCCTCCTTATCTCCCACATCCAGCACCTCGCACAATGGAGCCTTGATCTGGGCTGGAACGCCCAACTGTGACAGCAATAACCAGTGATAGGAACTGAATCCAGCAGAGCAGCCTCACTCCAGAGCTGGCTCAGCAATCCTGCAGGCAGGCACACAGACCCTGTATTAAACCCACTCAACTCAAAACCAGCAGAGGAACAGGGCAAGCAGCAGCACAGGGAGGATAAACCAGTCAAGAGCATTTTGATTTGTGAATAATATTGCAGGGAGAGAGACAGAGCTGGATATGAGCTGTAAATATCCCACTCGATGCCCTCACTTTGAATGTGCTGCTTCAATCTGAGCACTTCTCAATCTGGTCCTTGGGCTGATTTTGACCTGTGGGCCCAAGGGGGATCTGTGTTCACTGTACCAGCCAGCAAGGCAGGCAGAGAGCAGAGAGTCCTCAGGAATGGGGAAATCTGGGGCTGGGGAGGAGCTGAGCATGCACTGAGCTCAGCTTTGGTCTGATAAGTTTATCAAGCACTGCCGGCTGCTAACTGTCAGCTGGGGAAGGGAGCCTGTTAGGGAGGAGGAACAGCTCCCAGGGCAAGATAGGACAGCCCAGGCCTTATCAGAGTGCCTGAGCCAAAGAGGGAACTGGAGAGTGAGCACTTTCCAACCACTTCATCTGAACAACAGACAGATTGGCAGGAAAGGCCTGTCAGCCCTTTGCCTCTGCCACCCAGGCACCCAGGGTGCCCCCCATCCATGCAAACAACCCTGGTAAGTGCAGCCTGGGAGCTGCAAATGTGAACATTGGGACCTGAGGGAGTGCATGGGGAAGGTTTTCTTGGAGCATTGCTGAGTGTGAGGGTCAGATTTACAACAAACAATTCTGATGCTGACTGAGAGAGCTGCTCCTGTTCAGTGCCCAGAGCAGCTTCTCCCCCGTGCTGCCTTCCCTGAGGTTTGGGAGGGGGATCTACCACCTCACAGTTGCACCAGTCACTAAGGTTTGGTGTACAGATAATTGCTCTGCCTCTGAAAAATACTAAAAACCCCTGAGTGAATAGAAGGGGGAAAATCCTGACTGTTCCCATTTGAGCTGAAAAAGCAAGAGCCAGCAAATACCCCTTCACAGCTTCTCCTAGGGCAGCAATAACCAAATCAATACAGCTGAGATCATACCAGGACACCCTCCTGTGTCTGGATGAGCTCCCCTGGACCTGTGCAAGCTCCCTGTGCAAACACCTCAGCCATGACAGGGAGGGGAATGAGAGATACCTGCAGGGCACATCCTCTGCTTGGTTTCCCTGATGATGCTGGGTCATGCAGGGTGAACCAGTGTCACACCTGCAGCTTGAACATGTTTCTTTAGCCTGCCAGACCATTCTGTTATCAGATCACTGCCCATCCAGACCATATGGACAGCTCTCATCCTGCATCCCACCACCTTTGGGTCAGGCTGGTGTCTTGGGTCCTGCCTGTATCTGGGGATTTTACTGAGATGCAAGCCCTGCCCCTGTGCTGGCAGGATGTGCTCATCCTTGCTCAGCCTGGGTGCAGTGCTGTCCCCAGCTCTCCATGGGATATGAAGCAGGAAACCTTCAGCAGTAGGTCAGGAGATCTCTGCTGTGACCTGGTGACTAAAAGGCTCCCTTTTTTTGGATAAGAAACATACCTAGGAAATGATTTTTCTCTCAAAGCACATATCTAAACCAGGGCTGAAGTCCTGCCTTGTATGCACCTACTTCTCTCCCTGAAGAGAGGGAGCCCAGTATCTGTAGGCATCTAAAGTTACATGAGCTGAGTCACAGCTCTGTGGTTTCTGTACCACTCTCAGGCTGAGTTTCTCACAGCTGATTCTGCTCCAGCCCATAACCTACAGTTCTCCAGGTCATGAACAACCTCCAAGCCATTTAATTCCTCTGTGCATCAAGGGCTCCTCAGCAAGCTCCACATTCAGCACCAGCCAACACAATTCTGACAGTCAAGGCTCCCTCATGAAGAGCAAGGGGTTTAAAAACCCATCTCCATTGATTCTGCCTTCCTCTTGAATAATTTTAAAGCCATGGGACTTTATCTTACTTCCCAGGCTCATCTATATTAGGAGCTTTGGTGGGATTTTTAGCGGTGGTCAAGTTCACTGTTTTTTTCTCTTTATAAAGTAGAAGTTATCTCTTGTCTCAGTTGAGGAAGGGGAAGTTGGAGATGACAGAGCATTCCTGTTCCTGAAAGGGCCCCATCCTGACAGTGTGGACATGGTGAAGCAGTGTGTCAGTCAGACATCCCTGCCTCAGCTCCTTATTTAGATCCAGCCTGTAGCAGCTTCAAGATCTGCAGATAAGAGCAAGGTAAAATTCCTGCACAAGCACAGCAATGCACTGGAGTGCCATTATGAAAAAACCCACAAAAAAACCCATAAAGCATCAAAGCAAGGTCTCTGCATTGGGATCTCCCAACCTGCATTTTTCACCTTAAAATATTTGCCCAAATTTGAGTAGCACAACAAGAAATGGAACTCAGGTGAGCTGGACTTGCAGTCTTGTTTGCTAACCAACTTTATCTTACCTCCTTGAAGTATTAAAACTAAGTAGAACATCCCAAGTTAAAACTCTTTTCATAGGAAAACTATCATGTTCTGTTGGTAAGACTTTATTTCTGAATGATACTTATGAGATCTGCCCAAAACTCTTTTTCTAGTGTCTTAAAGGCAGAGCTGGCAGGGCAGGAGACCTTGGGTTTCAGACTGAGTGTGCATGAGACAGCTGAGGTTTCTCATGTTACCTGGAATGCAGGGAAAAGCTGGAAAGTCAGAGACCCATGCTGCACAGTGCCACAACTGTGGTGGTGAAGAACTCAGCAGGATTGATAATACTGTGCATTTGAAAAGCTCATAGTGCCTAAGGACTTCAAAAGGGCACAACATCCAACAAGCAGCAGGATTTAGCCCCCAGCCTGCAAGTTTTCTCACAGCATCATTATTAATTTTGCAGAAGATACAACACAAACTTAGTAGTCAGCAGGAACAATAATTTCTACTTTGGGGGTGCCATCTCTTCATCCTCTCTTCCTCAATCCCCAAGGGCCCAGCAATCTTAGCTCGGAAGGGAATGTCACTCAGGCCTTCAATTGAAGGGCTGTCCCTGCAAACCCTGAAGGCTGGATGTGGCCCTGGTTTTATCACTGGCCACCAGCTGCCTCTACAGCTCTTGCCTCCTCCCCAATGATTCAGCAAATCTTCTTTGAGGAGAAAAACAAGCACACGAGTGAACAAATCACAATGTCAGATTACAAAGATGAGTGGGGAAAAGCTGCGGCTCGAAGGAGGGAGATAAAAGTTGGTGAAGTTACACGAGCCAAGGATGAAAATGCCCAATAAAGACAAGGGTTTTTTTTTGAAGGGAAGCCATAATACCATGAAAAAAGCCTTGTAGTTTGGATACTTAATGCTGTGGAACATTGCTAAGAGTAAGAGAACACAATGTGGAAGGAAATGAAGCATATTTTACCCTCTATTATCTGGGCATTGCACAGGTCTGATAGGGATTTTTACTGGTATAGATGAGAACTGAACAGTCCATTCTGGTTTACACTGGAACAGAGTTCCCCTAAGAACGCTATTTTCAGAAGGAGTTTCTTCTCTCTGTAACCAAGACTTCCAATAATCTGGAAACCCCTTGCCAGGCACTTTGAATGTCACTGTTACTGGAAAAAAGGCTGCAAGTCATTAGCAGAGGGCAGTTGGAAGTAATGTTTTAACTCCTGACAGCTTTGGCCACTGTGTCATAATTTTATATCATAGCCCTTTTCCATAAACGTTTTGTTTCCTGCCTGAGGTGAAACACAGGATCAGTGTAACAGCTCTATAGAAGAAAAAGTAAAAAAGAAATTCCAGCCAGACCTCAGCTAGGAGATGTAATATTTCCTCTAAAGACATTCCACTCTACTCAAAGCCCAGACTTCCAAGAATGCTGTGAAATCTTAGGGAAAATAAGTGTTTGGAATTTATAGAGAGCTCATGCCAAGTTTGGGGAATCCCTCAGCCCAGCAAGTCCTCTGGTATCTGTGTGAGAGAGGCAGCCCTCCCCTGGAATAAATGCAACACAAAAAGTGAGCACAGAAGGAAGGGGAGCTCAGGAACTGTGGACACATATGGGATGGATAAACTGTTCCCAGAGAGGTTTGAGGTACATACTTACACTGCTGCTCTTCCCTAGGAAATACAAAAGAAGGAATCATGGCACAGACCAGAGGCTTGCCCCTCGAGATCACCCGGGATACTGCTGCTGTGTAAGTCATGTAAAGTGTGCCAGGGGTGTCTCCTTCTAAAGCATTTCCCTGTGCTGTGCTGCCACCTGCTTTCACAGCTTTGGGAGTCCCCCTCAGGGGAGCTCTAGAACTCCAGTGTCAGCCCACCTGAAAAGGGGAGAACTTATCACCAAGTTCAAATGTTTAAAGCATGGCTACAGAGAAGATGGAGACTCCCTTTAGGAGGAGTCATATGGAAAGAACGAGGGGTAATGGGTACAAGTGACTCCTGGGGAGATTATGATTGGATACTAGAGGATAATTTTTCACAGTGAGAGCAATCAGTCATTGGAATAACCTCCCGAGGGAAGTGGTGGATTCCCCAACACTGGACACTTCTCAGATCAGCTGGACAGGGTGCCAGGCTGTCTTAACTAGATGGAGCTTTGCCAAGGGAGGTTGGATCGGGTGATCCTTGAAATCCCTTCCAAGCTGGTATTCTTTGTTTCCATTAAAATGTGCTACTGCTGCACCCTACAGGCTGAAAACAGTTCTTTTATCATTAATCACAACTTCTAAGCCAGGCTTATGGTTTTGTGGGTGGAGGCTGGCTTCTGGGTATTTGGGGCTGGTTCTGTTTCTACCCCATCCCAGAGCTCTTACAGAAGGAGCACACCCAGTTCCCACCTAGCTGGGATGAGCAGGAGGACGAGCAGCAGCTGTAAGACACACAGACACACAGACACACAACCCTGACTCAAAGACCCCACAGTTGTGGGGGACACAGGGCTCAGCTGTACCAGAGATGTCCCACATGCTGGATCCCCACGGGAAAGGGAGAGCTCAGGAACAGAGGGGAGATGGGCTGCAGACCTTCACCTGCTGAAGCTGCTGCCTTGTTCTGCTTTATCCCTTTAGATCTGGCACAACACAGGAGGCACAGGGAGAAACTGCCTGGCAGGGGCCACTCCAGCAAAAGTCCACTTGAGGTGAGGAGACCTGGGGATGTGGTGAAGAGCACTGCCCCTCCTAGCACACCCCACACATCCTAGAATGCAGCAAACCTGGCTTTTCTGCCAGGAATCGATGTCATGTGTTCCTGTGCACCCCTGACCCCGATTTGCTTTGCCAGAAGAACAATCTGGGAGATCTCCCACAAGAAACATCTTTCATTTTCTCACTGTTGGCCTTCATCTGCACTCTTTAAAGGAAAAAGATAACTTAATGGCATTTTCCTGTTGCATTGCCCCTTGATGCAGAGGTTGGGCCAAAACTAAAGGAACTCACTGGTCACTCAGCTGAGTCCCTTCTCTTCTGGAATCTGGAGCACAAACTTTATTTTCACATGTTCCAGTGACAGCTCCATGTCTGTGTGAGCCACAGGCAGAGTGCAAACCTGGTCACTTCCCTGCTTCTCAGAGAGGGATATAACAATTCCCTGTTTAGGGGTGAGAACCTGGTTGGCTTCAGCAGGACCTGTCACCACACAATGCCTTCTTTGTAGTGAAGAAATCCCAACTAAACCACTGGCTGCTGCCCAGACCAGGAAGAAAGTGTGCACCAATGCTGTGGATAAATGGGTGTCTACATTTTCATACTAACTGGCTAATGACTCCTCTAGGAAGCTCAACAAGTTCCCAAGAGAGAGGCAAGCATCCAAATGAGCTGGTTATACACCAGAGAGGAAGAATAACAGAGAAGTTGCATTCCCAAATCTCTCTGAGTGTGGGAAGTATAGTCTGATCAGGATGGTGGCCATGTGGAAAATAGAAAA
>WBNO01023422.1:0-36448 GCA_013400575.1 Peucedramus taeniatus | reverse complement strand
ATAAAATAAAATATAAAATAAAAAAATAGGCCACGCCTAATTCAAATACGCTCAGAGCTAAAAAGTCCTTAAGCCAGGACAGAGTTGAGGCATCTGGAACTGAGGCCATGCTTATCCCAATGATGGGAATCTCCTCTAGGGATGTTTGGAAGTCTTCTCAAGAGGTGTTTGGGAATCTCCTCAAGAGGTGTTTGGGAATCTCTTCAAGAGATGTTTGGGAATCTCCTCCAGGGATGTTTGGGAATCTCCTCAAGTGGTGGTTGGGAATCTCATCAAGGGATATTTGGGAATTCTTCTCCAGGGATGTTTGGGAATCTCCTCAAGTGGTGGTTGGGAATCTCCTCAAGGAATGTTTATCCCAGTGGGAGTTTCTAAGTGTGGGAAGCTCTTCAGAACAGGTAAACAGAGAGGAAAGTTTGGATGAGCCCAGGAGGGGCTTGGAAGCTGCTCTGGAACAACAAATCCAACTTTTAATATTCCCTCAGCACAACCTGGAGCTCCTTTGAGTTATTCCAGTGGCCACTTGGAATTTCTAGGAATTATGAACTCTTGGAACAAGAGGCTCCTTGTTATGTTTGATGAAGGATCAGTTTAAATATTGGGATGTTGTTCCTGACTGGGAGAGGGGAAACTCAGCACAGAATCCCAGAATGGGATTGGAGAGTCCTTTATTCCCTACATTCCCTTCATTCCCTTCCTTTTCTTCATTCTCTTCATTCCCATGGATAATTTTGCTGCTTTAGCTTCCAGGCCTGTTTTCCTTGGATTGTCAGGAGATGAGGATGCTCAGCTGCAGTTTAATGAAATTAAGTCAATAGTGATTTTTTATTATTTTTTTTGTGATGTTGCAATTTTCCCCCTTGGACAAGTCCACCAAAGAATTATTTCCTAGTGGGACAGGATAATTCCATGCAGGAACCATGTTCCAGAGGAAAAGTCGAGCCCAGAGTTTTATACAAGACAGTTGGACTGGTAAAATAACAAAATTTGAGATAAAAATAATGAATTTTGCCCACAAATTATGTTCATTTGCATATAAAAATATTAGATGTTGTAGAAATTTTGTCCAGGCACAAAATCAGGCTAGAAAAAGGGCTAAAAGGAATTTCAGAGTCTTTTGTCTCATTTAACAGCTCACAATTAGCCCATTTACCTAACAAAAATATCCTTACCAGGCTCCCATCCCTTCCAACCCAGTTTTTAGTCATTGTGCTGCTTCCCTGAGCTACTCCAAGAAAAAAAAAAAGAGTGAGATTTGGGGGGGTTTGTGTGGTTTTCTCTCTATTTTTCCCTTTTTTTCTGGTGTTAAAACCCTCCAGATTTCCTTGAGCAACAAAGCCAGGCTTTGGCAGGTTAGCCCTAGTTAAGGGCATATGGCTCCTTATTCCCTGTGGGAATTCAGCCAGAAGTCAGCCAGAAAATCCAGATTCCCCTAATTAACAACAGCCAAACATTTGGCTAAAAAATCATGAGGGTTTTTTGCTGTTGCTTGTTTGTTTTGTGTTGGTTTTGCGTGGCTTTCTACCCATTTATCCTTCTTTATTTTTTAAGGAAAAAAAAACAAGGAGAAAACCCACACCACTCTGGGATTGATGGAGCAAATTATGTTGCAATTATCCTAACGATGTCTTTGTGATTTTTTTGGGAGAATATTTGGTTTTTACTATGACCCTCCTTGGATTTGCCATGGATTTCAAGAAGAATTGAAATCAATTTCGTTGATTATAAATCATCATTGGGGGACTTTTTTTTTTTTTGAGGGAAGGCAAACCACTCTTAGATGGCCCAGAGGAGGCCACAAATTTGAGGATCCCGCTGGGAAATTGGGAAGGCTGGAGCACCTCTAATAAAGAAAAAAGGAGAGAGTTGGGGTTGGAAAAGAAAAGGCTGCAGGGAGACCTTCTGCACTTCCAATGTATGAAGGATGTTCCAAAAAAAGATGGACACAGACATTTTCCCAAGGTCTGGATTGACAAAAAGCAGATTTAAATCGGACATGAGGAAGATGTTTTCTGGGATGAGAATGGAGAGGCACTGGAACAGTTCCAATGTGGCTGCCCCTGGATCCCTGGCAGTGCCCAAGGCCAGGTTGGACACTGGGGCTGGAGCAGCCTGGGACAGTGGAAGGTGTCCCTGCCATGGCAGGGGTGGAATAAAAGGATCTTTGAAGGTGTTTTCCAAATCAAACCAATCCATGAATATGGGACAAACCATCCCAAAAAACAGAGTCTCCCTGGGATTGCCACAAAAAGGGAACATGAAATGTTGGGAATATGACCAAGAGAAGCAGCTGGGAGGGATTTTAGCAGCCCCGACCTGCACCATTACCTTGGACATGGATAAATCCTGGATTTCCTCCTCCCTGGCCTGTCAGACTTGCTCCAGATCTTCCCTTTCCCTCCCTCTCCAGGCAGCAGGACACAGGTGACTGCCAGGGAAAGGTAGGAGCAGATGGAGCAAGTGGAAAGCTCTGGAATGTGCAGGGAGCTCCAAACCATGGCTGGGAAGGTTCCTTCACACCCCAGTGGCAAAAAAACCCCAAAACTGCTTTAACAGAGCCTGCAAGGATGGAGCTGAGCCCATCTTAACAACCCTCCCCACCTGGAAACATCATTCCCTGCTGGAATTCCCTTCTGCACCATCCCCCTTCCTCCTGAGTGACCTCCTCTTCCTCCCATTGTGCCAGAACCAGCATTCCAAGCCCAGGAATGATTCAGCAAATCAGGCAGTGCAGATTCCCAGCTCCTTGTTGGACATGGAGAGCAAACGTTACTCACATTCCCAGCAGCTCATTAAAATAAAGCTAAATCAAGATGTTGCTGGGCTTTATTTTCAGTCTGTTGCTTCCAAAGGCTTAATAAAAAAATCCTGGTTTCCTTAGGGATGATTCACTCAGACTTTGGAGGCTCTGGAAGGGATGGAGGCAGCAGCAGTGATTTGTGAGCTCTGGAAGGGAAAGGCAGCAGTGGAGTCCTGATCCCAGCCTGGAACACTCCTAATAAATAATCCTGAGCTCCAAGCCAGCTCCCAGGAGCTCTCCCAAGCTCTCCCTCCACAGCAACCTCATAGGCCCTGGAAGNCTCTCCTCTCCTCTCCTCTCCTCTCCTCTCCTCTTCCCATCCTCCCTAAATCCTTGTCCCTCTTCCCATAATAAACCCCTAAACCCCTGTCCCTCTTCTCTTCCCATAACAAACCCCTAAATCCCTGTTCCTTTTCCTCCATTCCTGCTCCTGTTCCTTCCCTGTGTCCCTCCAGCCCATCCTGGGTGAGCTGTTCCTGTCAGGACAGGGGTGACAGCAAAGTGTCCCCCAGAGGGGCCTGACTGGGGACCTGCTGAGCTCATCTGTTCCCAGCCCCTTGGCTTGAGATCCAGGAGGAACTTTCTCCCTAAAAAGCAGGAATTTGGGGCTGGTTCCACTCCTCTGTCCCAGCAAAGGCTGGATCCCTTCCCAATAGGATCTGGGCACTTCTTCCATACCCAACTCCAGCTGCGGGGCCAGGCTGGGGAGCACCTGGATGATTTTAAAGGCTCTTTCCAGCCCAGATCACTCTGGGATTCTCTGATTCTATTTCCCTGATGATCCCAATGTCTTTCTCTTTCCACATGGATGGGGAAGGACTTTTTATAAGGGCATGTACAGGATAAGGGGGAATTTTAAACTGCCAGAGGGCAGGGCTGATGGGATCTTGGCAATGAGGAATTGTTCCCTGGCAGGGTGGGCAGGCCCTGGCACAGGGTGCCCAGAGCAGCTGGGGCTGCCCCTGGATCCCTGGCAGTGCCCAAGGCCAGGCTGGACACTGGGGCTGGAGCAGCCTGGGACAGTGGAAGGTGTCCCTGCCATGGCAGGGGTGGCACTGGCTGGGCTTTAAAGCCCGTTCCGATCCAAACCATTCCATGATTCCAACCTCAATGATCCTGGGGTTCTGGGATTCAGGATTGAGATACATTGCTGTGCCCATCCATCCCCCAGGACAATGCCTGTGGCCAGCCAGGAACATGGAAATCCATCCTATCCCTGATTTCCAGCCCCTGACCCCAAGTTCCAGAACAAACCCCAAGCCTCATTTCAGCCTCTCCACAATCCAGGGGGGGGATTTGTGGGATATGGGGAGGGGGGAACCCAAACCAAACAAGTTATTCCTGCAGATCTGATGAAAGGTTCTTGGGCCAAAGGGTTTTGCCTGAAACCCAGGAATTTTTCCTTCCCTGCTCCAACTCCAGTGCAGCCAATTGTGTGTGGTTTGTGCTGTTGCTGTGAACATTCTCTGGCTGTACAAGAGCAGGGCTAATTAAACTCTCACAGCTATACATTAGTTAATAATCAACATAAATAATCATAAAAACATCACCCTTCGATGGCAAGACTTGACCAATTCCAACAGGGTTTGGCCCAATGGAGCATTCGAAGAATTTGGCCATAATCTGCTTTTTTTGCCAACCTTTAAAGGGGCTCTTTCCCTGCTAAGCATGTTTTTCTTCAAGAGATTATCCTCCTTCCAAGCCAATTAACTGCATTCCAACGAAAACAGGGAGAATTTGAAATAAATGATACCAGGCTGTTCATAAAGAAAGAGAGAGGGGGAATGAGAACACAATTGAGAGTCTGAAATTGCGGTCACTTAAATCAAACCCCTTCTGTGCACAGCTGAAAACATTTTCTCTCGGCAAATCCTGACATTTTACCACAGGAGAAGGAACAAGAGCATTAAATCTTCCAGGGGTTTTCACTTGTTTGGGTTGCCAGAGTGGCTCTGGTGCTGCCTCACGTTCTGAATGTTTTAAGAAGGATGTTAATTAATTCAGGGACAGAAAAATCAGAGGAAAACAGAAAAAAGAAGGAGAACACAAAATATTCTGAGCTGAAAGGGACCCACAGGATCATTGAGAGCAACTCTTGAGTACGGGGATCAAATCCAAATATTTTTTGTGGGATCAGAGCTGAACAAAGTGCAGGATCAACCCGCAGGAATTTGGGAACAGTAGCTGAAGGGATCCCTCACCTTCCCAACACCTGAGGTGAACCCAAAAAACGACACTGGGGGTCTGGGACAAGTTGTTCACACAGCCATGACCCAGGAGCTGGGAGACCAGGAGAGGAGATCATAACTTGGATATTCCAACAGGAATTTGGGTCTTCCAAAAAAATTCCTCCCCGTGAGGGTGGGCAGGCCCTGGCACAGGGTGCCCAGAGCAGCTGTGGCTGCCCCTGGATCCCTGGCAGTGCCCAAGGCCAGGTTGGACACTGGGGCTGGAGCAGCCTGGGACAGTGGAAGGTGTCCCTGCACCCAGTGGAATTGGATGAGCTTTAAGGTTTCTCCCAACCCAACCCATTCCATGACTCCGTGAACTCTCATCCCGACGGGTCTGGCTTGCTTTGGCAGCTGCTCCTGCTGGTGGCCCCACCAGAGATGCTCCTGGTGTCCCCTCTGTGGGACGAGCAGCTGCCTCAGGAGTGAAATTCTCCAGGAAGCTGCTCTCAGAGGAACTTGAGCCACGAAGAGGATGAAAACTGGCCCAGCCTTGAGCACTGAGGAGAAAGAGACCACTGAAATCTCTTCCAGGCTTTTCCATGCAGGTCTGGTTGAGCACAAGGAAGATCTGGCTGGATGCCCTTCCCAAACCCTCCAGAGGAGCCACGCTGAGCTGGGAGCACCCTGGAGCTCTTCTCCAGTGCCTTCCCATCTCCAGCATTTCCACAAAGCCAGGGCTGCCAGAATCCTTGGGAAAGGAGAGCTCCTGTTGTCACCTGGAGCGAGCCACCAGGGATGGAGCAGGTTTGGATTTCAGCGCCAGCTGTGTGGGCACCCAGCTCTCATGGTGGATTCTTGGAACTTCAGATTCCCATCCCCAGTGGAGACCTGTCTCCTGCATGGAAAGGCAGAGGCAGCTCTCCCATTCGTCCTCCCCTGCCACATGGATCCACCAGGAGTCCTATTCCCATGTCCAAAAGCTGCATCCACACAGGGATTTAAAAAGTTTTCCAAGTCTTCCTTAGGTCAAATCCCAGCCTGGCGTGTTGCACATCCATCCTGTGAGGAGCCCCTCTGGAAAGGGGATTCCTGCTGTTGTTATTTCTATCCCCTCAACACTCTGTCCCAGGGTCCCTTTCTTTTAGGAATTGTCCAAACAAATTCTTTCACCAGTCCTTCCCTCAGGGGTTTCCCAAATAGGAGAGCCTGAAATCCTCCAGGATTGTCCTGCTTCCCCCAGAACATCTGCTTACATCAGGATTTGTGAATGTGAGAAAATAGCTGCAGTTCCTCCTCTGCGAGCCGAGGCTCCAAGCAGTTTTCCTTGAACCCATCCATCACACCATGGAGCATTCCCAGTTCCCATCTTGGCTCTGGTGACCACCAGGGTGTTCCTCATTGGAAGTCTCCTCATTGTGGCTCTGCAAGGGCTGACAGATGGAGCCATGTCAGGGCCAGCTCCCAGTTCACTGCAAATCCTGGGAAAAGCCACGGCTGGCAGGACTTCTCCATCCTCCTCATCTCAGGTGTTTCACCTCCCTGCCAGCAAAAAGAAGGCACAGTGAGGAATAGGGAACATTCCCATCCTTGGAAGTGCCCCAGGCCACGTTGGATGGGGCTCGGAGTAACCTGGGATAGTGGAAGATGTCCCTGTCCATGGAATGAGATAATCTTTAAAATCCCTCCCCATCCAAACCATTCCATGATTCTCTAAGCTCTTCAAGCCTAACCCTTTTATCAGGGAATTCAAACCACCCTTCCCTCTCTTCCACATGGACTGGGCTGTCGCTTGCTGTCCAAGATGCAGGAGGAACTCAAGGCCCCCAAGCTCAGCTCCTGTGGACTTCTCCCAGCTCAAAGAAGAGCTCCCAGATCCACCTCAGGACACCCAAACTGCACTTCAGTAGCTCGGATTCCAGGGAATTTTCACTCAGGAACTGTGGTTCCCTCTCTTGGCCAGCTCAGAAGTTCTAACAAGCCTCTTCTGGCCAATTTTTCTTCATTCTCACCCCAGCAATTAGCTGGACAGCCTCCCTGGATTCCTGCACTATCCTCTTGTTTGCTGAGGCAAATTTAATAAAGTTTCCAGGAGAAAACATCTCCCAGACAAGCTCCAGTTGCTTTTTTGCCTTTGATGCCTCCCAGGAGCAAGTCTGGACTAACAGAGCTCCCAGCAGTTGAATTCCACCTTTTTTTTGTCTGCTTCCCTTCCCGGGGAGCTGCTCCAAGGGGAGGTTCAGTCTCCCTGGCAGATTCCACAGCTGTGTGAAGTGTTCTCAGCCTCCTTCCCCATCTGGGGCTGTAAATCCAAGCCCAGCTCAACGTCCACAGATTGCTTCATTTATCTTGGAAGGGCTCCTGTGGATGTGCCTGGAACCTAATTTTTCTCAGCTCCTCACTTCTAGCGGGGCCCCCCCTTTTTTAAAATTTTTTTTTCACTTCTCCCATCAAGAATTGAAGCCAAATATAGAGATTTCTTATCCTGCATCCCAATCTAAATAAAAACCAGGCCACAAATCATATTTTTGAGGCTTTTTTCCTTCGAGCAACACGTGTTTTTTTTCCTGAGGAGCAAATTCTCTCTCACTCTTAGAATCAGTTGCTCTTGGGCTTGTTTACGGAAGGAGGAAAAAAAAAAAAAATCATTGCCAGCTTCAGAGAGATCCTTTGGTGAGATCCTATTTCCAAAGTGTGCCCACCAAGTCCTGTTTCCCAGGAAAAAGCAAGCAGGAACCAATGGCAGAAAACATTTTCCTGCTTGCAGTTCCTGAGTCTCCCCCTCCTGTCAGCCCTGCTTGTTTTTTCAGGACACATTTAACTATTTCTGGGGGTTTCTTGCTTTTTCTCTTGCACAGTGACTCCACTTTGGAGGAGTGAACTCACGCCACTCATCTATTTTTCTCCTCCCATGGAATTCCCTCCAGAGCAAAGCTTTAGCCTCGAGGCAAGTAGTAACACCTTGCTCTAAACAACTCAATATTCTGTTAAATCCAGCTCTTCCTCCAGTCCTTCCATCCCTAAACCCAGCTTAACTCCCTCAGGCATTCCTGGCATTCAGCTCCTGCAGCTACCTGATCATTACCCAGAGTTTTGCTGAGGATGAGCATCAAAAAAATTGGATTTAGGCCTTTCTCACACACAGAAATAAAATTTTGTTGTCCTTTTCTTCAGATCGTGGCCACAGAGATCTTCTGTGTGCCCCAGGTGGGCTGAGGCAGGGATTTCTGACTGATTTCTGAGTAGATTAAATCCTGTACCTGCCTTGAAAGCAGATCCTCTGCCAGGCTTTCTGCTGCTCCCAAATCCAAGCCTGGAGAACCAGTTTTGCCTTCTTTCTGTGGTAATTTCTGCAACACCAACCCCAGAAAAGCTGGAAAAATGGGAAAAAAACAAGGTGTTGCTGGAGCAGGGAGGTGGCACCAGGTGAACACTGGGGGCCCTTCCAATCTCCCCCATCCTGGGATTCTCTGCAATAATCTTTGCCTTCAAAAATGTTCCTCAAATTGTGCATCAAACCCTTGGAGTCAGGATTAGCAAAGCCCTGAGTCAGGCTTTTCTCATAGCCAGCTGCTGTGCATGGCAGGATTCATCCCAGCCTCCAGCAGGTGTTTAAATTTGGGCAGGAAAGTTGAAATTTAAGTTATTTTAAAATGGTATTTAAATTAAGGCAAGAAAGTTGAAGTTTAATTTATTTTAAAATTGTATTTGAATTAAAGCAAGAAAGTTGTAATTTTATTTATTTCAAAGACTCTATTGAAAATATGGGCAATGGGAGTTTAGATTTAATTTATTTTAAAATTTTATTTTAATTTGGGCAAGAAAGTTGAAATTTACTTATTGAAAAATTGCGTTTCAATTTGGGCAACAAAGTTGAAATTTATTTATTTAGAGATTTTACTGAAATTTGGCCTAGCTGCCTCTGCTGGAAGAGACATCTCCCCCTAGATTTTGGAATTTCCCATCTCCAGACACTTCCCAGCTGACCCAGCTCATCCACACCCCTCCTTTACCTCAAAAAAAAAAAAAAAAAAAAAAAAAAAAAAAAAAAAAAAAAGAGAGAGAGAGAATATTTCATCTGGACTTTTATTTCTATACTTTTCCTGCAAATTCCAGGTTTTTATCACAGAGATTTGGGGGGAAAATAACCCTTCAGGGATTAATAAGGTCGGGAACATCCTCACCTGGCTGAATTCCAGCTCAAGAGCTCACCCAGCCCTTTGTCACCTCGTGTCACTCCATGCTGCACTCCCAAATCAAATAAGACTCAATCAAGCCCCTTAGAGGACTCTGAAGTAAATAATTTTGCTGCATTTTAGCCCAAATTACTGCTGTTTACTCCCTGTTATTGTTCAAACAACTCCCAGGACATCGCCAGGGGTTTATAAACAGAAAGCAGGGAGATCTCAGCCCATGAAAGCTTTGGAAGGGAACAAAAGGGAGCAGTGAATGAAGGCAGACTCGTGTGGGGGCTGAGGGAATGGTTACAGCCAGGATGGATCATTTGGTGGAGCTGTAAAAATAAAATTGTGCATTTTTCAGCTGATATTTCTGGCATTTCATGCTTGAAAAGCTTCTTCCTGAAACCTTCTGGGTTTATTTGCAGGGAAACATTTGCTCCATCAAGAGACTGCAGGATTGGCCTGAGGTCCCTGTTTTAAGCAGAATCTCCAGGTTGGAGCATCCAGAGTTTTGGGAGAAGCCAGGGAATGCTGAGCCCAGGGTAATCCCAGCATGTCTCCCAAGGCTTTTCCTTGGAAAAACCCTGCTTTTGTTTCCCCATCAAGGGAAGGGGATGGAAAGAGGGAGGTTCAGATGAGATAGGAGAGGAAATTTCCCTGTCAGAGTGGTCAGGCCTTGGGCTGAGCTGCCCAGGGAGGTTTGGAGTCACTGGAATTGTCCCAGAGGAGTCTGGATGTGGCCCTTGGGGACAGGGTTTGGGCTGGTCCTGGGTGACCATGGAAGTCTCTTGGTGATTCTGGGACTCTGGGATTTTGCTTCAGCCACAAAGGAGCATCCCAGGAGTCCCTCTCCAGCAGGGATTAAGGCCAGTGCCATCCTGATGTGGTCTCTGACCTTCAGCCCTGGAGTTACTGCAATATTTAGGCAGGTTTTTAGCAGCTATGGATATTTTGGGGACAGTCAGTCAGGATCCCTCTGGACACAGCCAACATTGCAGCAGCTCAGCTCTTCCTGTGCACCCAGGAGTCTGGATGTGGCCTTGGGGACAGGGTTTGGGGTGATGCTGGTGGGGCTGGGCTGGCACTGGGTGATCCTGAAGGGTTTTCCCAGCCTTGATTCTGGGATTCTGAGAAGATCCAGCACATTTAAACTCCACCTTTAGGGCAGGCTGGATCAGCCAAAGCTCTCTGGGGCTCAGCCTGGAGGAAAGGAGGCTCAGGGGGGACCTTGTGGCTCTGCACAGCTCCTGCCAGGAGGGACAGGGACAGGAGGAGAGGAAATGGCCTCAAATGGCACCAGGGCAGGCTCAGGCTGGAGATTGGGAAAGAAAATTTCCCTTCAGGAGGGGCCAGGCCTTGGGATGAGCTGCCCAGTGAGGTTTGGAGTCACTGGAATTGTCCCAGAGGAGTCTGGATGTGGCCTTGGGGACAGGGTTTGGGGTGGTGCTGGTGGAGCTGGGGTGGCACTGGGTGATCCTGGAGGGCTCTTCCAACCCTGGTGATCCTGGGATTCTGCTGACCTGATGGGATCCAGGCCAGCAGAGCCACAGCCATGGAGTGTCACCAGCTCAGCCCAGTCCTTCCCACAGCAGTGACAAAAATCACCTTTTGCAGGAACAGATGGCAAAGATTTTAATTCATTTTAATCCATAATATTAAATAGCCTAAATATGATAACTCAATATGCTCATATGATCTTTTCTGGTTAGAAATAAGGTTATCACCTCCTGCTAAATCCTGGATCCTGCAGCTTGTGACACACATCCCCTTTTCCCACACCTTCCAAGGCCACCCTGATGTCACAGCTTCCCCTCAGGAATGGCCTGGGACAGAGGCTCTTCCCATTCCAAAGTTTTACTCACTGTTGGGATAACCAAAGGCTCAGGGATGAGGAAATAGGAGCAAGTCTGTGCAGAGCTTGGTGGTGACTCCTGAAATTCCTCAGTCTGGAGATGATTCCCAGAGTTTCCTTCAAAAAAATTCCAGCACAACATCCCGTGTCACCTTGGCAGAGTGGCCCTGCTGATTCTCCCAGTGATAGAATCATGGAATTACGGAATCATGGAATGGTTTGGGTTGGAATGGACCTTGAAGATCATCTCGTGCCACCTCCCACTGTCCCAGGCTGCTCCAGCCCCAGTGTCCAGCCTGGCCTTGGGCACTGCCAGGGATCCAGGGGCAGCCACAGCTGCTCTGGGCACCCTGGGCCAGCACCTCCCACCCTCCCAGGCAGGAATATTTTCCCAGAATATTTGATAATTCACCATTAACCAGGCTTTCCTTGCTGGAGGCCACATCCCATCATGGAAACTGGGTTAAACTGGGAGTGCTTTTAGCACAAACCACGGCTAAAGGGGGAATAATCAATGGAATTGGTCTTTATAAACAGCTGATAATTCAGTGTTCAAGGCTGGTTCTCCTCCCACAGAATTCCATGGCAAATCTGTCCCTGCTTGCAGAAAGTGAGAGGAAACCTGGAGAACTCAGGGCGGTTTCTGCTCATAATTCTCTTCAAAACAGAAGATTGGTCAAAGCTCCTCTTGCCTTCATAAAACACAAGGATGAAGCTCCCCAGCATTCCAAGGGCTGCTGACCACTGGAATTCCCTTTGGAGAGCCTTCCCCAGAGCAGGAGCTTTTCCAGAAGGATGGGGTTTATCTCAGCACAAACCCACTCCAGAAATTAAAGCAAAGTGGATCTAAGCAAATCCATCAGGGAGGAACCTCTGCAGGGTTTGGATGGTTTGGAGCAAATGAGGCCTGGGGCCACCCTTTGAAGGCTGGGAATGACCCAGGAACAATGAAGAGCTGCCCACTCCGTGGGCACCAGAGGCCATGCCACAGAAAACAGGGACACTGTGTGCCTGGAAACCACAGTGGGATGGACAACACACATCCAGTTTCATTCCTTTCTCCATCCCAATCTTCCCCATTTCCCTCTCCCAGACCGAAGGTGCCCTCAAGGAGCATTCCAGATGGGACACATGGAAATATTTCCATCCTCAGAGCAACGCTGAGCACAGAGCCCCTGGGGAAAGTGGGGCTGCAAAGGATTTGGCAAGAGAGGTTGTTCAAAATCCAGCACGGCCCCAAATTCCTGCAAGTGCTGCCGTGGGATCCATTGTGCAAACACCTATGGATCTGCAGGAACTCATTCCACCTGCCTGGGAGGGCCTGGGACACTCAGGGCAAAGCTCTGGCAGTTGGAGAACATCAATAATTCAAAACCTGTGTGTGACTCATGCTGCCCAACCCATCCCCCTAAGGTTACTTGGACTTAATATTCACAGAAGGCACATTGTTATTTCTTCTTCCAAAAAGTCATGAATAATTTACCATTCATTACCCAAAAAACTTTTTTTTTTATGATTTTTTTTTCAATTGGCTTCATCCAAAAGAATGAGAAAGCAGAGAAAATGTTAATTTCCCAACCCCTTCTTAGTTCATTGTTGTTGAGCATAAAAGTATCCCTCAGAAATCTTTAGTTAGCAAAAGATGACATTTTTGGGGTTTCATTTGAAGAACTGCATTTGTTTGGGAAGCAAAATTCACCTCTGCTCTGAAAATAGTGACTGGGGGAGGGGGGGGAAAAGGCAAAAAAAGCTGGATATTTGGACAATGCTCTGAGGGACAGGGTGGGATTGTTGGGGTGTCAGTGCAGGACTGGATGATCCTTGTGGGTCCTTCCAGCTCAGGACATTCCATGATTCTACAGGAATGCATCAGAAGTCACACTTCAGGCTGCCAGAGGAGCACGGACTGCTGGAGCATCGTTCTCCCTGCTTGGCAGAAGTTGACAAATCCTCCAAAATTCCATCTGGGATCGTTGGAAACGTCCCCAGCCAGAGCAGCTTCCTCTTCCTGCTGTGTGAAAACCCATCCCTCCATGGCAGGCCTTGTCCCTGGGATCAGGTGGAATCTGGCACCTGCTGGTTTTCTGTGTGGGAATCATGCCTGATCCCACTGGGAATGACGCCTGATCCTACCGGTAATGACACCTGATCCCACTGGGAATCATGCCTCATCCCATTGGGAATCACACCTGATCCCACTGGCAATGACACCTGATCCTACTGGGAATGACACCTGGTCCCATTGGGAATGATACCTGATCCCACTGGGAATGATACCTGATCCTACTGGGAATGATACCTGGTCCCATTGGGAATGATACCTGATCCCACTGGGAATGATACCTGATCCTACTGGGAATGACACCTGATCCTACTGGGAATGATACCTGGTCCCATTGGGAATCATGCCTGCTCCCACTGGGAATGACACCTGGTCCCATTGGGAATGATACCTGATCCCATTGGGAATGATACCTGATCCCACTGGGAATCCCACCTGATCCCACTGCAAATCATGCCTGATCCCATTGGGAATCACACCTGATCCCATTGGGAATCACACCTGATCCCACTGGGAATGACACCTGATCCCACTGAGGAGGAGAGGGATTTCCTCCTCCTTCAGAAGAGAAAAGGCCCAGAAAGTTTTGTTTGTCGCCTGAGCTGGACACGAGCTGAGCACAGAGGGAATTGCTGTGCTGGCTCTGACTCTGCCCAAACCCTTCTCCCTCAGCTCTGTCCTGACTGGATTTTCCCCTCTCCAGCTGCTGCTGGGCCTCCTCAGCCTGGACTGACACAATTCCTGCACCAGGCTCCGAGCCAGCAGAGCCCGCTGCCCTCACACAGGGGTTCACTTGGGCCAGGGCTGGAGGAGCCCTTTGCTCCTAATGGAGTTCCAAACGAAATCCCATCCTCCAGGACACAAAAATCCTGAAAAACCAACTCCTGGAAGGGAATAAACCCCAGCAGGAGAACCACCAACAGTGAGCTTGGAATCCAGCACGTCCAAACGGGGAAACGGGGCTGGGACAAGAGAAACACCTGTGGTGTTGGAGCAAGCTAAATTCAGCAAATTCCGTCAGTCACAGAATTCCACACTGGTTTGGGGTGGAAGGGACCTTAAAGCTCATCCCATTCCCCTTCCACCATCCCAGGCTGCTCCAAGCCCCAGTGTCCAACCTGGCCTTGGGCACTGCCAGGGATCCAGGGGAACACAGGGAAATTATTTTCTAAGCAATTGGGGCTTTAATTTGTGTCCTACCATCACTAAAACCTGAAAACCTGTGCAACATTATCATTATAAATATGGGGTAAATCTGCTTTACAAATGACACACCACTGTAACAGCCAGGTCACTTTAAAATTTATATATTAATATATGTCACACAGATATTTATATACAGACCCCTGTATATAAAGACCCTTATATATAAACCCCTATAAATAAATAAATAAATAAATAAATAAATAAATAAATGTTCTATGTAATATATATATTAAATTTATGTATTTTATATAATATATATTATAAATATATATTATATAACACAATATATCATATATAAATAGCATATATATAATGTATTATGAATATATAAACAACATATATTTATATAGACATTATATCTATATTTATATATAAAATATATATAACCCCATTTTGTCTTTACTTTTATACTATAGACCTTTTTTTTTAAAAATAAACCTGTCCTGTTGCTTTTAGCAAAAATCAGCAGTTCAGTATCATAGCAGAGACTGCTTGGCTGTGAATTATTTCATTTTTTTGATGTCACTTTTAATTTTTTAAATGTTACTTTTCACTTTTTAAATGTAACTGTTTAGTTTTTGTTTAATATGCACCAGTTTGCCCAGTTTAGATTCTTGTTCAGATATTCCTGTTTATCTTCCATGAAGAAAAACTCAAGCACGACACTGGAACTCTTTAAGTTTCAAACCTGGCCAAATTAAAACCAGATTTAAACCTGGCCACTCCTCACCAGCACTTTCCTAAGGACGAGGCAGCGTTTCCCAAGGAATGGGAAGGATGGAAGGAAGGGAAATATCCATGGATTCCCTTCCAGGTGGAGCTCTGCAAGGAGCAGAGGTGAGGACACACAAATCCCAGAGTAAACTGAGATCTAGAGAGATCTTCAGCCAAGGCGGAGGGATCTGAGCCTGGAAGGAGGAGATTGGACAAAATCTGGGGTGTAAATTTATATTAATTGGAAGTAAATTTCATTGGAATGGGGAGGACTCCACATGAGCATGGGTTTTTAAACTCAGGTTTAAAAACTGAAGTGTTTTTTAAACCTGAGTGTTTTTTTAACCTGAGTGTTTTTTTAAACCTGACTGGTTTTCCAACCTGGCCTTATTGCTAAAACATGACTGATTGCTAAAACCTGACCTGTTTTTAAGCCTGAGTGATTTTTAAACCCTCTGAGCCTGGAAGTGCTGCCATTCCCTGCCTGCAGGGTGTGGACTCAGAAGGCCCAGCACAGGCAGGATGCAGTGCCAGGAGCAGCAGTTCTCCACATTTTTGGAATAACCCAACTCACCCCTGGTGCCTTTGCCTGAAAAATATCCAAGTGCTTTCTAAATCCCCGTGAAGCAATTCCCAGAGGGGTGCCCAGAGGTTCTCCAGCCTGTGCTGGGGCACATTTCCAGCAGTGAGGACCTGCAGGGGCAATTCCCAATAAAAGCTGTTTTTACTGCCTGCTTTTCTCAGTTGGGAAGTGGGATGGGACTCCTGCAATGGCAGCTTGAGGCAAGGAGTGTTTAGAAGCAGCTCCCAACTACTTTTATCTCCTGTGAAGACACAGCTCCGTGTTTTTTCCATGTTTAATGGCTCCCCAAAGTAGGATAAATCATATTTGTACCTCTGCTGATTAGAAGAGACTTCACAGGAGAGCTCATATGCAAAAACCAGGAATTATAAACAAAATTAATTCCCACATTATGTTCTGGAGTAGTTCAGCACTTACCAATCCAGGAGGTGTCAAATAGGGGGAGTTTTGGGATCAACCAGCAGGAAATCTGCTCTGGGACCATGCAGCCAGGTGGGTGAGCTTGGCAGGAGGAGATTAAACAAGACTGGGGGTAAATTTGCGTTAATTGGAGGTAAATTTGCATTAATTGGAGGTAAATTTGCATTAATTGGAGATGTGAATCAAACCTTGAGAACACTGAGCAGACACTGGGCCTGTAAATAACGACCCAACCCAATAAAGATTCCTCTGGCTGCCCTTAGGACACAAAGGCTCCTGAGGTGGGATGAGGGAATTGAGAAGAACCAGCAAGGGAAGGGCTATCAGTCACCAGGGTGGGAAAAACAAGGAATGAAACAAATGGGAATAACCTTGAGGTGTGCAGAGCTCCCTGATCTTTGCCAGCCTCCCAGCTGCCCCTGCTCCTGGCAGGGTCATAAATGAGGAAAAGAAGGCTCTGGAGCTCTTCAACAACAAAAGTTTCCAGGTATCCTATCAGCCAGAGCAGTTTCCAATGTTTATTGTGGAGATAAAGCAGGAAAAACATTGCTCAGGCTGAATCCCACTGTAAGATCAAAACCCAAACCAATCTGTTTTGCTCCCCACTGGAATTTTGGAGCCCTGTTTTGAGGTGGAGAGCTCCACTGCCTTCCCAGTTAGTCAAAACACCGTTATCTGGGATAGCAGGACATGGACACAATAGCTAAAGAAATTTAAAAAAAGCTTTTTGAATCTTCCCCCCCAGAGATTCACAGGGGGTTTGGTCCTCTTCAAACCCAAAATGAGGGCCAGGGCTTGGTTTGGTCACACTGAGGGAAAGCTTTTGGCTGGTTTGGGAATAACTTCCAGTCACTGAGGGTGAGCAGTGGTGGCCTCAGAGACTCCCAGTGCAGATCCCTGTTCTTGTCTCAAGGGGAAAGGGAGTGGGAGGACATTCCTACAAAGGGGAAGAAGTCTTAATCCAGAAAAATCCCTCCATTTTCATTTCTGGAGGCCCCAACACCCTTTTTTTGCCCTCAGCCTCTGTGCCAAACATGACAGCATTCCCAAACTTCTCCTGAGCTCCTGAAGTCATGGTCTGAACATTCCTCAGGGACGAGTTCTCTAAATCTCTCCACTGGCTCCACACATCTGTCAAATTTTGGGAGTGAGACAAACAGGGGCAATTTATCTTGGAAAAATAGGAAGACATGGCCCTGACCCCATGGCATCCCATTGTGAAATCCAAGCATGGAAACACCAAAGCCTCTCAGCAGAACCTCTGGAATAATTTTGTTTTTAATGCAGCACGGAGAAATCACCATCATTTTTATTCTTGGGAATGACTGAACTCATCCAGGTAAGTCTTCCCTAAAAACATCACTCTGAGTTGGCTGCTTGACCCACTGAAATGGTCCAAGAACCACTGAAATGGTCCAAGATTTTTAAAAATGTGGGAGATGCAGAACTTCCTGCGTTCTACCTGTCCATGCACATCCATGTCACGAGAGGGAATCAACAACAAAAACTGGCAGCACCCTGCTCTGGCACCCTTTGGATTCTTCCCTGCTTCTTCTGGCATCCAAACAGCGTCCTGGGGTGGCAGGAGAGCTTGGAGCACAGCCAGGTTTCACCCCCAGTGGCTGTGGGGATGCTCACAAACACACCAGAGACACGAGGTGCTGCCAATGCCAACAATTCCAGAGCAGGGAAGCACCCCAAGAACTTGGAGGAAGGAGTGTTTGGAAAAACAGACAGGCCTGGCACACTCAGAGGTTGCTTTGGGAGTGAGGAATTGTTCCCTGGCAGGGTGGGCAGGGCTGGGATGGAATTGCCAGAGCAGCTGGGGCTGCCCCTGGATCCTGGCAGTGCCCAAGGCCAGGCTGGACACTGGGGCTGGAGCAGCCTGGGACAGTGGAAGGTGTCCCTGCCATGGCTGGATGATCCCTAAAATCCCTCCCAACCCAAACTATTCTGGGATTTGTTGATTCTCCCACTCGGGTGAGAGCTCCCAGAGCCAAAAGGAGAAGACAGAGCCTTTTCCCTGCAGTTTCACTGGGAATCACTGAGAGGAATGATGGATTTTGTCTTTCCAAACAAGCTGGGGGTCTGCTGGTAGATGAAACCAGCACGGAGAGATAAAAGAAACAATGGGAAGGATTCCACTGATTGATGAATGGAAAAAGATATTTGCTTTTACAAATAAACTCCAGGTTTGCTGATAAATGAAATTAGACATTGAAAGATGAAAGAAACAGCGGGAAAGAAAAGCCCTAAATTCTGTAAGAATTAAAAATTAAAAGGGAAGGTTGTACATTAGAGGGAAATCTTTGGGATCAGGCATTTCAGGAAGTCTGAACCTCTCAAGTACCTCAGAAATGGGGAAAGAGAGAGAGAAAATGGGATAAAAAGGAGGCTGTGCCTTCCAAAAATTGGAGAGACCCCAGGGGAATGCCCCATGGCCTCTCCCTTTATTCAAATAAAGTAAAAGGACTCCTCTGTCTCCTTTTTGGACACAAATCTCTAATGTTTGTAGATTAATTTTCCTGACATCACCCTCTGGAGATTCCACGGAGCAGTGGAACAATCCAAACCTGCTCCACAGTCCTGGTGCCTTTTGTTGCTGTCACGGCCCTCGGAAATTCCAGCTGGGAATTCCTCCCTTCAGCAGCCCCCAGGGTTGGTGTTCCCAAGGAAAGCCAGCACTGGCTCCAGGACTTGTCAAATGTCCCCACAGGCATTGGGAATAAGGGAATAAACACCTCAAAGGGAGAGGGAACTCAACTGGAGTTCTACCCTGAGTTCTGCTGGAGGGAGAATTCCCAGGCATTCATTCCCTCTCGTCTCTCCAGCTGTGCACTCCACAGACTCAGAGTTCTTTCCCTCCTGTTTCTTTCATCCAGCATCTCATTTCTGAGGAGCAGCTTCTCTGTGCACAGCACAGGAGCTCCCTGGGCTGGCCAGCCCTGTTTTCCTCAGGGAAGCCAGAAGGAGCCAAAGGATGTAAAAATACTGCCCTGAACACTCTCCCTGCAGCTGGAGCTCTCCAATTTTCCACTGCTGGATGCTGCTGCCAGGCTGAGAGGAGCTCCCAGAGCCAGCCCAGTACTTTTCCATGGAAGGATGAAATCCCCAAGAATAACAATTTATCAGAGGAGCTGTGGCTGTTTGACCTGGCTCATTTTCAGAGATTAGGAACCAACGAGCTCCCGATGAATTGTGGTGACTTTGTGGTTGGGTTTTTTTTTTTTTTTTCCCCTAAGAAGTGATTTTCATGTTTCATCAGTTCTCGGGGAAGGGAGGGGGGAAGGAATGCACATCTGTCTTCCCAAGTGGATCAGGGAGAGGATAATAACAAATAATGATAACTCACCCACGTGGAGGGCCTTTCATCCTGCAGGAGCCCAGGAATGCTGCAGTTTGTGGGGATTTCAGGGAGAGCAGGAGCATCCCACAGGGCAGGGCACAATCCCTGGAACCCTGCAGGTATCCTGTGGTATCCATAGGTGTCAGTGGGAAAATAAGTGTTTTAGCAGAATTTTCACATTCCTACTCTCCTGGAGCAGATTTTCTACAGGAACAACTCCTTGGTTCAATGCTGCCTGAAGAGTAGGTGAGTGGGAAGGAGTGGGAGAAATCCCTGTTGTGATGGAGGAGACAGTCATGGAATGGGCTTGGAAAGCCCTCAGGATGTCAGGGTCACTGTCATCATCTCACTGACAGAAACAACCCCTGGCCCTTCCTGCAGGTCCCATGTGCTGCTGGGTTGGCCACACCCCAAAGACGAGGATGCACACAAAGCCAGGTTCACAGAATCATGGAATCATGGAATGGTTTGGGGTGGGAGGGACCTCAAATCCCACAAAGAGCCACCCCTGCCATGGCAGGGACACCTTCCACTGTCCCAGGCTGCTCCAGCTCCAGTGTCCAGCCTGGCCTTGGGCACTGCCAGGGATCCAGGGGCAGCCCCAGCTGCTCTGGCAATTCCATCCCAGCCCCTGCCCACCCTGCCAGGGAACAATTCCTCATTGCCAAGATCCCATCCAGCCCTGCCCTCTGCCACTGGGAGCCATTCCCTGGGTGCTGTCCCTCCAGTTCCTGATGAAAAGTCCCTTTCCATGTTCCCTGTAGCCCCTTCAGGCCCTGGAATTTGCTGTGAGGTCTCCACACACTCTCTTCTTCTCCAGGCTGAGCATTCCCAGCTCTCCCAGCCTGGTTCCATGCAGGAGCTGCTCCAGTCCCTTTAGGAGCTTTGTGGCCTCCTCTGGATCTGCTCCAGCTTCCACATCCTCACACTGGAAGCACCAGGATTGCTCCCACTGTTCCAGGTGGGATGTCAGGAGAGCAGAGCAGAGGGGCAGAATCCCCTCCCTACCCTGCTGCCCACAGGGCTTTGGGTACAGCCCAGGAAAAGGCTGGAAAAGGCTCAAACTCCTCACAGCTTTCACCAGGCAAATCCTGCCTCCATGGAAAGCCAAAGGAATGGAAAAGGACACTTCTGGATGCCTCCAGTGAGATGGAAAAAACAAAATCTGCCCCCCTGTCAGGCACCTCCTGCTCTTCAGACATTTCCCTGCTGTCTCCACCAACCCAAAAACATTGGTGTTAAACTGAAGAGCTTCCAGCTCTTTCCCAACTCCAGCCTTGCCTACTGGGATGACTCAGAAGCTCCAGGTGCAACTTCAAAGCAACCACCAGGGCTGGTTGTTGTGATAGGACCTCCAAAGGAGATCCTGAGGATACACAAATTAAAAATAGAACAGAATGATGAAGATATGGATGGGCTGCTTGGGAGAAGTTGCTGGAAAAACCACCCAGCTTCAGTGCTGGAGAAGGATTTCCATGGGCTGAAGTTGCCTAACAGGCAGGGGAAAATTTTTTCCCACCTCATGGACATTTGTCAAACAAAATGAGAAATGTTTTTAAGGCCTCTGCCAAATTTAGCTGCTGTTTGCTCCTGCCTGGCCCTCAC
Source organism: Peucedramus taeniatus (assembly GCA_013400575.1). Lineage (NCBI taxonomy): Eukaryota > Metazoa > Chordata > Aves > Passeriformes > Fringillidae > Peucedramus > Peucedramus taeniatus. The sequence goes on along the minus strand of WBNO01023422.1, from coordinate 15,511 downwards.
CACCACTCCAGAGGTCACATGAGAAATGGTTCTCACAGCACAGCATCAAGTGGATCCTCCTCTGTTCCAGGATAATCCCAGCCTCCACATTCCCTCCAGGAAAACCCTGAGTACATGCTGTGATGCCACATCCCCTGTGCAATGCTAAATTTGTCCAGGGCTCAACATCTGGGAGATGTTCACAGGCACAGAACGCAGAGGGAGGAGCTCCCCGGAGCCATCCCCGTCCCGAGCATTTGCCAGGAAAGCAGCCCCGTGTGAGCACACAAAAGGTGCAATTCCAGCCCAAATCTGCCTCTGGAAAATTGTCACCATCTCCTGCAGCCGCTGGTCCCTCAGGGGACCCTCAGAAGTGGGAGCCCAAAAAATGTGGGGACAATCCTTGCAGGAGGTTGTAGCAATACGACATGAAATGAACCACGCGCACTCGCCTGGCAGTTCAGGGTGAAAAAGAGGAATTTTATTTTCTGACTCCGATATTTACAGAATTCCAAAAGGTGGCCAGGGATTGGAGGGTGAAGTTGCCACCTCTCCAACCACGCTGGTCAAACCAAGAGTCCATCAATTTTCTCCTCTCCCAGAAAGGAATGTAAAACAATCATGATTTACATGAAAAGCGCGTGAGAAACTCCATCTCAAAAATGTAAACATCAGAAGGCTTAGAGACTTTTAGAAGAACAGGGTGACAGGAGGTGGCCACCAATCCTACACCTTGGGGACACTTTGGCAAAAGGTCACAGGGAGAATTCCAAATCAATGGAGCCCTTTGGGAAATACTCCTGGCTCAGCATTCAGGAGTTATGGGCTGGGCAATCCAGTAAAATCCAGTGTTGGTGGGGTTGGGGCTCTTTTCTCATGGAGGAGCCTCTTGCCAGATGTTTCTGGGATATTTTTGTGGGGATTTTCTTTTCAATAATTCATGTAAGAATCAGAAAAAAACCCTCAGAATATGTTGCTGGGGAGCAAAAAAACTCAACCAATGGTGCCTCACACAGGCCTTGAGCCCACCTTGAGCCCAGCTTTGTAAGGACATACTCAGATCTGAATTAGAACTGTATTGAAGGGTGGCAGAGCAGATCAGGATTGCTCAATAATGCTCCATCCTCCTTCCAGAAGCATCATCCAGACAGAAATGTCCCATCTGCTCTGGTGGCCTCTGCTCAGGGAATGTTGTGGTGCCGAGATCATTCCCATGGAATGACACAAACCCTGATTGTCTTGGGAATTTGGAGACTGGAAGTATCTGATGGGTGAGGGTTAATTGTACTCAAGGCACTCTCCAACCCTGGCTCATGTTTGGTTTTGCCTTCCTAGATAATGGAATTACAGAATGGTTTGGGTTGGAAGGGATTTTAGGGATCATCCCATTCCACCCCTGCCATGGCAGGGACACCTCCCACTGTCCCAGGCTGCTCCAGCCCCAGTGTCCAGCCTGGCCTTGGGCACTGCCAGGGATCCAGGGGCAGCCCCAGCTGCTCTGGCAATTCCATCCCAGCCCTGCCCACCCTGCCAGGGAGGAAATTTTTCCTAATATCTGATTCAAACCTGTAATTTTTCAGTTTGAAGCCATTCCCTGGGTGCTGTCCCTGCAGTCCTTGGGAATTGTCTCTCTCCAGCTTTCCTGGGGCTCCTCCAGGCCCTGCAAGGCCACCCTGAGCTCAGCCCAAAGCTTCTCCTCTCCAGCTGAACAATCCCAGCTCTGCCAGCCTTTCCTCCCAGCAGAGCTGCTCCAGCCCTCTGCTCATCCTGGAGCCTCCTCTGGGCTCTCTCCAGCAGGTCAAAGAATATCCCAGTTCCAATCCAATGAAAGCGAAGGAAAATTGCTGAATTTGAGGTCTCAGCTCCAGAGCAGACAGGGACTGACCCAAAGAGGATTAAAGGTGACCAAGCTGGAGGGGTTTGTTCTTTGAAACAATGGTTCTTAGAACATTGGGAGTTGACCCTTAATTCGTTTCGTTTTTATATTAAGCTGGGAAAAGTAAATGGATTTTCCAATCCAATAATATTTATTTTGTTCTAGCATGTTATAACGAGCTTGTGCTGCCCTGAAGGCAGCTCTGCATCCAGGGACTGCATTTCAGAGCTGCTGGTTTCTGGGAGAGAAGTAGGAAAAAAGATTGGCTTTGATGTTCTGTAGCCCACGGCAGAATCGTTCCTGAGATCCCCTCTCCTGCAAGGAAAGGAACCTTCTGGCTGTCAGCAAAGTGGGTGGAAAAACAACATTTTAACATCCAGCAAAACTTCTGGTGATTGTAAAAAGAAACATTCCCAGAGTTTGGGATGTCTGAGCACACAGGATAAGGTGTCCAGCGAGGAATTCTGTGTAGTGTTTGCATCTCTGCTGCTCCACCTCCTTGGGAAGGTGAATTCCCCAACAGGCTAAAACAAAATGAATATTATTGGATTGGCAAATCCATTTGCTTTTCCCAGCTCAATGTAAAAATGGAACAAATAAAGGGTCATCTCCCAGTGTTCTAAGAACCATTGTTTCAAAGAACAAACCCCTCCAGCTTGGTCACCTTTAATCCTCTTTGGATTAGTCCCTTGTCCCCAAGTGCCAAACAGGCTGATCAAACATGGAACTGCTCCTGTGACCTGATGGGATCCAGGGAGCAGCTGGAGCTGGGCCAGGAGGGATTTAGGGTGGGTTTTAGGGAAAGGTTCTTCCCCAGAGGGTGCTGGCACTGCCCAGGCTGCCCAGGGAATGGGCACTGAGGCTGCCAGAGCTCCAGGAGCCTTTGGCCAGCGCTGCCAGGGATGGACAGGGTGGCATTGTTGGGGGTCTGGGCAGGGCAGAGCTGGGATTGATGATCCTGTGAGTCCCTTCAGCTCAGGATATTCCAGGATCTTGGGATTCTCTGAACCAGCTGGAAGCTGGACATGCAGGACAATGGAGAAGCAGAATTCCAGTTTTGGGGTTTTCTCCCGGTGCTACTCCCAAGACTGGCAGAGCAGGAACACCCCAATTCCTGGAACACAGAGAACATCCCTGTCCCCACAAGAGCCACCAGCCTGAGCTGGGACAATCCCACAGTCCCCCAGCAGCACTCACCTGTGTGCTCCTTCATCCAGGGATGAATTCTGAGGGGTTTGTCCAACTCCTGCCTCACTGGGATCCCTGGACACAACACACACCCCCATAAGGATCATCCCATCCCCAGAGCTGCATCCAGGAGGCCCAGCTGGGCAATTCCTCTGTTTCCATGTTGAGATGGAAATTCCCCTTGAGGGCACATCAGGGACTCCCTGGGAGGGACAAGAAGGATTAGGATGAAGTTGGAAATTCCCAAACAAGACACTGAGCTGACTCTGAGCTCTCACCCTCACTCTGCCCTTCTCATTCCCAATTTTTCTTCCATCCTAACTCCCACATGGCCACGGGGTTCCCTTTCCACATCTGCACTTCCCGTCCCTCAGGCAGAAGGAAAAGGCCTCTGGAATTGCTGCCATTTGCCCACATTCCTCTCCTTTCCCCAGGTGGATCCACCCACATTCCCAATTCCACACACCTGGGAAGGCCTCTCTTCCCATTGCTCACCAAGAGAAAGTCATGGAGGTGCTAAAGTTTCATGAAATCTTGGAATGGTTTGGAAGGGATTTTCTAGTCCAACCTCCCCTCTGTAATAAACAGAAACACCTCCAAGACCCTAAAACTCCATCCATGTGGGTGAGGCATCCACAGCCTCTCTGGACAATCTTTTCCAGTGTTTTTCCACCCTCACTGATAAAAAAATTCTTCCTCATATCTGATCTGAACTCGGTTTTAATTTAACCCCCTCACCCTGTGTCCTACAGGCCCCGTTAAGAAGCCTGTCCTTAAAATTCCTTGAGATATTTCCTATTTCTATAGGATTGAGGTCCAAGTGCAACCCCAAAGCGAGGAATGCTTTGCTTGAGGTGTTTTGGAGGTGATTGTGAAGGGCAGGAATTAAATTCAGCCCCAATTCCAAGCAGGTGGTTGTATTTGGGGTTGGAATGGGATGACCTTTAATGTCACAACCCAAACCATTCTATGATTCCTTATTCTTTCAGCCTGATTCCAAGAATATGGAAGTGGGCAACAAATAAAGAGGGTGAAAAAAGAAGTGAAGGAATCCACAAGAAACATATATTAAAATATTTTAAAATATTGTGAGCAGTGCAAGAATGGAAAAGAGATCAAAAATAATCCCAGAGGAAGAGAGAGGTGACAAAGGGACACCCAGACATACTCTGAGGGGACATTTTTGTTCTAGCTCTGTTTAACAGAGAAAAATCTGGAAAAATCACCAGATTTCTTAATCTGGAAATAGAAACTTGACTTGGCCAAAACCATAACCTTGAGCAAGAGGAAATTCCTGGTGAAACTGAGCTCCCTTTGCCTTCCCTGAGGCCTGGGATCCTCATTTGCAGGATTGTTATCCTCGAGTGAAGGATTTCAGGGATGTTCCCCTGCCCTCGCTGCCCACAGCAGAGCCAGAGCCTGGCCCCACGTGAGCTCTGCAAAATCCAGCTGGGAAATCCACACTGGAAGGAAACCATCCCAGTCTGGAATCAGATTTCGGTTTTTAAGCATCCAGGAATTTAAGCAGAAGCAAAAAGAGCTGTTTCACCCTAAATTGGGAATCTGCTAATTGAGAAGGAGCCAAAGGCTGGGATTGAAGAGGTTTTATTGCAGGAATTTTGGTGGGATAATCCAGGGGTTTTTTTGTGTTGTTGGTGGTTACAAAGCAAACAACAACAAAACCAAAACAAACCCAAGAGAAGAAGAGGAAGGGAAGTTTTAGGGATCAATTTCTCCAAACATCAGCTCCTGCTGGGTTTCTGTGGCTTTGGGGAGCTCAGGAACACGATGGAGAGCAGGATTTGGATTATCCAGTGGGGAGATCATTCCTTAAAGGCTCAACATGGTCAAAAATCAGTGGGAGGACAAATTTAGAGCAGCTCTACGGGAACGAGAGGCAGGAATAATCATGGAGGTTAATCCAGGAGAGAGATCCATGATTCCATGAAAAAAAAAAAAGGGAAGAGATTGTTGAACATCAGGTCAAAAAGAGAGCTGGGAGAATGGCACCAATCTCACTTTAAAAAGCTCCTAAAACCCCTTTAAAAAGGAGAGGGGGACAAAGGAGTTTTCCCAGGAATATCTGATGGGACATGGAAAACTCTTCGACAAAATTCAGTGGGAAAAGTGCCTGGAGCAGCTGAGTGCAGCTTGGGATGGGATTTGGGGAAGGTGGGGGTGGCTGGGCTGGGCTTTTTCCCCAGTTCCAAGTGAGGGACAAGTGACAAACTGGGAGATGATTGGGATGAAGCTCAGTATTCCAAGGAAAAGGAGCTGTGAGAACAGCAGCAAAGAAAGAATGGATCTCAGGAGATCAGAGCTAGGGGAATTTTCTGGGAAGATAATTGGGAATGGTGGTGGAGACTCCATTAAAAGGGCACTGGAAAGCCACAAGATTCCAAAGAAAGGTCTGGATGCAACCCCTGGGTGCAAAATGGAGCCCTCAGTGGCCAGAACATCAAACAGGGCTCGTGCAAATCATGGGAGCCAAAAACAGAGCTAGGGATAAGGAAATGGAGCAGGGAAATCCCAGGAATCCCAGGGAATGCTGAGTGACGAGGGATAAAGGCAATAAAAATAAATTATAGGAGCAAACATGGTGCTTTTCCAAGCAGGAATGTGGGAAATCCCACAGAGGTGTCAGATCTATGGGAATGTATTTTGTGTGTTCACAGAGAGAGAGTTAAAGTGGAGTCAATATTCCCAAGGAAAAACTAAAGTGGGAAACACAGGTTAAGAATTATGGATTACTAATTATGGATTATTAATTATGGATAATTAATCATGGACAAATTATGGATTTCTGACAAATTAGGGCCTTTTAACAAATTGTGGATTTTTAACAGATTATTGATTTCTAACAAATTAGGGATTTCTGGCAAATTAAGGATTTCCAACTCATCAGGATCTGAGGAGATTCCTGTCATGAGGAGGAGCCAGCACCAGGGCTCTGAGAGCCTTGAGTGGCTGGGAATAGAAAGCACAGCACTTCCCTGGAAAAAAGGAAAAAAATGACAGAGCTGCCAGCAAGACAGGAAGCCCTGGGAGGCAGAAATTCCCATTAAATAAAACTCCCCTTTTTCCACTTCCTAGAAAATGATCCTGAGCAGTTTTACTGGGCTTGGCAAGAACAAATTGGGCCAAATTACTGAAATTCCAGCCTTAAAAAATGAGAACAGATGTGGTGGATCCAGGGACATTATGGCACAAAGTGTTGTTTGGACATGGAATAATTGGAATTGGTCGTGGAATAATCATGGAATGGTTTGGGGTGGAAGGGATTTTAAGGATCATCCTATTCCAATGAGCAGAGACACCTTCCACTGTCCCAGGCTGCTCCAGCCCCAGTGTCCAGCCTGGCCTTGGGCACTGCCAGGGATCCAGGGGCAGCCCCAGCTGCTCTGGGCACCCTGTGCCAGGGCCTGCCCACCCTGCCAGGGAACAATTCCTCATTGCCAAGATCCCATCCAGCCCTGCCCTCTGGCACTGGCAGCCATTCCCTGGGTCCTGTCCCTGCAGGCCTTGTCCCCAGTCCCTCTGCAGCTCTCCTGGAGCCCCTTCAGGCCCTGCCAGGGGCTCTGAGCTCTCCCTGGAGCTTCTCCTCTCCAGGCTGGGCAGAATAAGAATAATCCAACAATATAAAAGTGCATTTTGATGGAAGGTTCCTCATTCCTGGAATCTGAAAGTCAAAGTGGCTTTTTAAATGAAGTCCTTGAATTTCCTTGGTAAAAATATCAGGCTTGAATTCCATTTTCTTGTCTTCCATGGGGAAAAGAGAGCTAAAAAGTCTTGACTGTGTCTGGCATCCTAAATTTACACAAACTGTTTGTTGTGAAGTTTGTTGTCATCTGCCTGCCTGAATTTCTGGGATTATATTTTATTTTTTATTGTGGAAAACTGGAAAGGAATTCATGGAGAGGATTGAAAAAAATTTGTGGAAGACTGAAAATTAATTAAATTCAAATGAATTGAAATATGTGTGTTTAGCAAATATGGCTTTTTTAACATAAAAACCAACTTGCAATCCCAAGTGTGTCCTGAAAATAATCCCTGGCTTTGTTTCTCCTGGAACACAGTAGTTCAGACTAATTTTAGGCTGGCTCTGAGATCCAGAGTGAAAACCTGCTGCCCAGCACGATCCTGGACTCGGGAATCAGGCTCCTGCTCCCAACTTCCTTTTGGAAGAACCTCTCCCTGCCCCTTTCCCATCTGCTGTGCCCAGGGAGAAAACTTGGATGCTTTGAGACATCCTGTGTTGGTTTCACTCCCTGAGAAAAATGGGAGTAGGTAAGGAGTAGAATGAAGATATTTTCTGGGACCTCTGGGATTTGCTGCAGGGATCTGTTAATTGAAGTAGGTTGGATAAAATTGTTCTGTGTGTTTTTCTCTGTGTGAGAGAAATAAAGGGAAAGGTGGTGAGAAAAGCTAATATTCCCCAAAATATTCCTGCCCTGGATTCTGTGGTGTCTTTCCCTGGAATTCTCTGTCATTTCTGGCATTTGTTTGCCTCACAAAGCATCGTTCTCTCACAGCATCACCATTCCTCCCCTGCATTGAATGTTGGGAAGAAATTCCTCCCTGGAAGGTGCGCAATTCCTCGGATGGAATTGCCAGAGCAGCTGTGGCTGCCCCTGGATCCCTGGCAGTGCCCAAGGCCAGGTTGGACACTGGGGCTGGAGCAGCCTGGGACAGTGGGAGGTGTCCCTGCCATGGCAGGGGTGGCACTGGCTGGGATTTGAGGCCCCTCCCAGCCCAAATCCTTCTGGGATTCTGGGACTCCAAGTCTGAGCCTGCAGAAGAGCAGAGGATGCTGCTGGAAAGGTCACACATTGCCCTGGCCTCTCCTTTCCTCTGGAATGCTCATGGCATCGATGGCTCTGCAGCTGCAGCTGTGCCTGATGGATCATCTGAGAACCAACCAAACTGGGAAAAACACTGCAGATGAATTAGAGAAATGGAGAATTATGGATGGGTTGGGATGGGAGGGATTTAGGGACCACCCAGTGCCACCCCTGCCATGGCAGGGACACCTCCCACTGTCCCAGGCTGCTCCAGCCCCAGTGTCCAGCCTGGCCTTGGGCACTGCCAGGGATCCAGGGGCAGCCACAGCTGCTCTGGGCACCCTGGGCCAGGGTCTGCCCACCCTCCCAGGCAGGAATATTTTCCCAGAATATTTGATAATTCACCATTAACCAGGCTTTCCTTGCTGGAGGCCACATCCCATCATGGAAACTGGGTTAAACTGGGAGTGCTTTTAGCACAAACCACGGCTAAAGGGGGAATAATCAATGGAATTGGTCTTTATAAACAGCTGATAATTCAATGTTCAAGGCTGGTTCTCCTCCCACAGAATTCCATGGCAAATCTGTCCCTGCTTGCAGAAAGTGAGAGGAAACCTGGAGAACTCAGGGAGGTTTCTGCTCATAATTCTGTTCATAACATTTCTGTCCATAATATTGTGCTCAGTATGCACTGAGCCAGGGAAGTGGACTCAGCAAACAAATTGAGGAAAGAAAAACCACATTCAGGATTGGAGTGGAAATTTTTTTTGCCCTCGTTTTCACATGGAAAGATCAGAGAATTCCCAGAGGATTTCCAGCTGCCTGGTGAAAAGCTCCAGTGCTGGCTGTCCCACTCTCCTCTCCCTGCCAGCAGCCCAAGGGTGAGAGATTTCCTCAAATCTCTGGAGACCCAGCCCCAATGTGGATATTTGGACTGCTGCTCCTCTGGGAAAGCCAGGCGTGCCAAGAGCTGCCCAAGAGCAGCAGAAATCCAGGTGGATGCTCCCCTGCTCCTCCTCCCTCCCACCACAGGACCCAGCTGGGATCGTGTGGTGCTCGGAGCAAACATTTCCCTTTCCTTTCAAATAATGAAAGAGCCAAAAAGGGAATGAGAGCAGCTCCAAAGCCCTTCATTAACACACACACACCTCCGAGTGCAAGAAGCACATCCCGAACTCCAGCAACCACAGGAACTGAGAGAATTGGATTTTGGGCAGCCAAACCTTCCTTTGGCTCTGTTCCAGCTGCTCTTCAGCCTCTCCAGATGTAGCAACTCCAAAAGGATGGGTTGAGCCTGAGGACAAGCAAAGATGGGACAGAGGGAGACTCACTCACCCTCAAATTCATCTCAAAACACGAAGACCTTTCCCAAGATTGCCTGCATTTTCAGTTTTTCTTACATTTAAACATTTGTCTTTGGCAGAAACTTCTCCCTGCCCTGTCCCACGGAGCAGCTCTGCCATTCCCTGGGCAGCCTTGGGAAGTGCCAGGTTCCAGCAGCTGGACTTGCCCATGGAGCCATGGACCAAACCCACCCCTGGCTCTGATTCCTCCTGAACTTCTGTCTCTGCATGAACTCAGTGAATCTTTAGTGATGCCCCACTAGCCAGGCACGAGTTCTTTGCCATTTAACAAACTCTGCAACAGAGGACAGAAATTCCCTGGTTTTCATTTCCAAGGAGGCTCCTTTTTCCATCTCTAGCAGTGAAAGAGGGGCTTGAGTAGATTTTACACCAAGCAGTTGCCACAGAGGCATGAATAAACATGAGGAGCTCCCTCTCCTTTGTGTTTGCACAAGAAAATTATGATTTTCTGTTTGCTTGCAGCAAATCCCAGGATTCTGCTGTAAACAGACAGGGCAGAAGTGAAGTACTCAGGGAAGATGGAACAAATCCATTGTTTGCAGTGATTCTCCCAAGTTCCAAACCAGACCCAGCAATTAATTTGCTTTGATAGACCCATGGTTTTCGTTAGAGTTCCTCATATTTAATTATGTCCTAATCCACCTCCAAGAAAGCAGAGAGATCTCAACAGAGAACATTACCTACAAGCAGGAGTGGGAGCCAAGCATTTGAAATCCAGTTATTGATACAAAACAGAAGGCAGACTTCCAGCTCAAGCAGCCCCTCGGGTTTAATCTGAAGATCTATCAGGAAAAATCTCTTCTCTTTCCCACTGGAGGCTTTCATCTCTTCCCAGGAGGGAGCAATCATCTTTCCAACCCCTCCCTCATGGTCCTAATTGTCCAAAGGGAGTCTTTGTGTTTGTGCACTTAATGAATTTACTGAGGGAAGATCATATCTGCCACGGGACAACTCCTGAGCTGCAGCAGGGAGTGATTCCCAACATGTGTCCTGGAAAAATCCCCTCCCATGGAGCCAGAATCCTGGAGAAATTGCTGAAATTCTCCTGAAAGCTGAGTTTGTCACCAGCTCAGAGATACCCTCAAGGCGAAAAGTTTCCTCCAGGCAAAGTTGTTGCTCCTTGCCTGGGACTCAGAGTTGTCCAAGCCAGGGCTGGGATGTTCCTTAAGGAATTGGCACAATTTCAGGGAAGGAGAAAAACCTTTCCCTGCAGGTGGGAGGTCTCCACTTGTGTAGAGGGTTGAGTGGTGGGGTAGGAGAAGCTGGAGGTGTCCAAGGCCAGGTTGGACATTGGAGCTTGGAGCAGCCTGGGACAGTGGAAGGTGTCCCTGCCATGGCAGGGGTGGAATGAGATGATCCTTAAGGTCCTTCCAAACCATTCCATGATTATGTAACCCTGTCCTGGGCGAATCCCCTCCATGGAGCCAGAATCCTGGAGAAATTGCTGCTCGGTTCTCCTGAAAGCTCAGATTGTCACCAGCTCAAAAACACCCCCAAGGCGAAAAGTTTCCTCCAGGCAAAGTTGTAGCTCCTCTCCTGGGATTCAGAGCTGTCCAAACCAGGACTGGGAGGATCCTTAGGGAACTAACACAATTTCAGGGAAGACTTTCCCCCGGCAGATGGGATTTCTCCAGTTTTGTAGAGGGTGTGGTGGTGGGGTAGGAAAAGCTGGAGGTGTCCAAGCCCAGGGCTTGTTGGAGCAGCCTGGGACAGTGGAAGGTGTCCCTGCCCATGGCAGGGGTGGAATGAGATGATCCTTAAGGTCCTTCCAAACCATTCCATGATTCTGTGACACTGCAGCCTTGCACTGGGCCAGCGAGGAGATGTCACTACAGCCACCCAACTTCAGCTGCTCCAAGCCCAACTGCTGACTTAAATTCCCTGGAAAAACTGGATTTTTCCCAGGATTTCCAGTTTTCTGTGGTGAGGGTGAGAATCTGCCCTCTGTGATCCAGTTCCAATCCCCAGAGACAGATCCTGGATGGAATGGTTGGTGTCCTGGAGCATTCCCTCAGGAATTCTTGTCCAGGATGGTTTGGTGGAAGGTCACACATTTAAAAGCCTCATGGCCAATTCCAAATTTGCTTTTAAAAGGAATGAAACCATTTTGGGCAGGAATGGAAAATGTGGGTGATGAATTCTCCTAAAGGAGCCCATTTTTTGGAGCAGCTCAGTGATTCCCATTCCTAAGTCACATCCACCCAGGACGAAATCCACCTGGAAATGCTGAGCTGTTAGAGCAGTGAACAGAAGCTGTAATTTTGGTATGGGTACCAAGACTCTCAAATCCTGCTACTTCAATATCCATGGAAATTAATCCAACAGCAAAAAGTTTCCCAGAAGGTTCCAAGAAATTCCAAGCAGGTTCCTTGAATTCCACCCATCCCAAAAAAGCTGTTTCTTTACAGAGGCTTCTCTGTGCCTGCAGAAGCCACAGTCCTAAATCCTCTCCTCCTGTTTGGCACTTCCATTCATCCACCTGGAGAAAATAATGGAGCATCCCTGTCCCATTTTCATCCAGTGGCTCTTTAGTTGTTGAATTCCTGCAGAGCCTGGGCTGGAATTGAGTTAAGGATCTCCACTCTAGGCTCAGGGAGATAATGTTGCTGTTACCTAACCCTAGGCATCCAAATATCTTTAAGATTCAGCCCTCACCACCCCAAAATTCTCAGAATTCCCCCCAGCTGTGATTCCCACACCTTTGGAGATGGTTATGAGGGACCAAGGTCTTTTGAGGTGAAATTCTTTGAGCTGAAATGAAAGTATTTTAGTACCTGATAAATATCTGGACTTCCCCTCTGATCAGAAAATACCCCCAGGGATTTCAGCCTATTCTCCATTCTTTCTGAGGGAATGAGTCACGATTTTGGATTGCTTCCACTTGGTAGAAAGGATAAGGACACAGCTCCTGAACGTTTGCAGAGGTGCTGGGAGGTTTGGGAGACTTCAGTTCATTTTCTGAGCTCAAGTGGTGTCATGGTCAACCCAAAACTGATAAAATAAACCCACCCTGGTGGAGTATGAGGGACATCCATTGCTGGTGATTCTGCCTGGCAATCAGAGTCCAAGGGAAGTTCTGGAGCTGCTGGGATCTGCTGATAGCCCAGATGAAGGAAGGAGAGGCGTCAAAGAGCAGGGAAGGCCAAAATCCCCCATCCACAGCCACACACACATTTGGAATGTTCCTCAGCAGGGAGGATCCCAAAATCATTGTTGGGAGAACAAAGGCGAGTTTGGGATGACAGACATTTCAAACAACAGAAAAGTTGGAGGGGAGCAATAAGAAAAACAATTGGAATGGGAAAGGATTAAGTGGTCAACAGAAAACAACAAAAGGAAAATTAACATCTTTTCAAAACTCACAAAGCGGCCTCAAAAGCAGGGGGAGAACAGTAAAAACCCCAAATTATGCACAGTTTAACAGCAAAGCTCACAAAGAAATGAAGTGACTCCTGCAGAGAAAGGGTGTGGGGACATCTTATAAATTGACCACATTCCAAAGAGGGATAAAAAAGCAATTCTCACACACATGGGCTGGGAGGCAGCCAGGCCCACTCGGTGCCCTGAGTTTGGAAGGCCAAATTCTGAAATGCATCTCAAATCCCAAGGGTTCTGCAAAGGGGGAAGCTGGAAAAGAAACCAACATCCACCAAGTCCAACTGGGACTGGGAGGAGCTGCCAAGGAGTGAAACAGCACAACGTGATTTTCTGCATCTGTCACCTCAGCAAACTTCAACAATTTGGGATGAAATTTGGCGTGACAGGCACTGAACTGAGGTGAAATTCTGTTTCTTGTTTCTTCTGAAAGGTTCAGCTGATTGCATTGTGCTGTTTCCCAGGAGGAGAGTTGGAGTTGGTGAATTATTACACCACTGGAAGGAATTTCCCTCTGGAGAGCTTTGCTATTCCCAGGATCCTAAAATTTAGCAGAAGCCTGAAATTTGATTTGTCTGTGTCATGGTTTTATCTTCTGCCATCAAAGTCCAAGTGAATTTCATTATAATTCTTAGGGAAAACACACATCCTTAGGAGATTTCCTCAATTTCAGCAGTGAAATGTTCACAGAATCCCAAATCCCTGGGGCTGGCAAAGCCCTCCCAGCCCAGGCAGTGCCAGCTGTGCCCCATGCCCACCTTGTCCCCAGCCCAGAGCACTCAGGGCCACCTCCAGCTGCCACCTGCAGGGATGGGCACTGCAAAGCTCCCTGGGCAGCCCCTGCCAAGGCCTGAGCCCCCTTTCCATGGGGAAATTCCTGCTGCTGTCCAAGCTGAGCCTGCCCTGGCCCAGCCTGAGGCCGTTCCCTCTCCTCCTGTCCCTGTTCCCTGGAGCAGAGCCTGATCCCCACCTGGCTCCATCTTGCCACACAATCCTTTTCCTGTTATTTCCCAAAAACCCCAGGAATCTGCACAGGGAATGACTCCCTCCAAACCCACAGCTAGGCTGCAGAAGCCTCATTTCCCTCTTTCCCATCAACACCCTCAGATAAGAGCTTTCAATGGCACAACCCGGGGAGGTTTTTCCTCCAGCCCATGCTCCCTCCACACGTGGCTCCAGCCAGACTCTCCCAAAAACTTTTCCACAGTTTGTTTTCCCACAACCATCCGGTGTTAGCAAACATTATTTACAGCACACAACTCCAACTGCCTCCAAACAAAGTCCTTATCTCCCACAATAAACTTCCTCATATCCTTAAATGTACACTTGTTCACTTCCCTACTGATTTCTCTTTGGGTGCCTTTCCAAGGCTTTCCCAAGGCCTAAAGACTCCTCAGTTTCTTCAGGAGCCCAGAAATGCAGCCAGAGCTTTCAATGGAGTTTGGAATAACGAGGCCCAGCATTGCTGGGAGTGTTTGCTTCTACTGCCCTAAATATTTGTCTCTATTTGAATAAACACCTTTGAAAAGCTGCTTCTCTGGCCTTGCACAACTCCAATTCCTTCATTTTCACAATTCCCATCCCTTTATTTTCACAACATTTGCCTCAGGGCAGGGCAGACAATGTCGTTCCCTCCTTAGGAAATTGGAGCGATGAAAGTGTCTGGGCAGAGCTGGAGAGGGGCAGGAATGGCTCCCTGTGGCACTTCATGGGCAGCAGCTCCTGCTGTGCCCCACAGGAGCCCCTGGCCTGCGAATCCTTCGGGAAAAGCCGAGTGCTGGTGCTGAACGTGGATTGGGACGAGCCCAGGATCAGTCCAGGCTGGGATGGNGTCCCAGCCCTGTCCCAGCCCCGGGAGGAGCTGGAGCTGCTGGAGAGAGCCCAGAGGAGGCTCCAGGATGAGCAGAGGGCTGGAGCAGCTCTGCTGGGAGGAAAGGCTGGCAGAGCTGGGATTGTTCAGCTGGAGAGGAGAAGCTTTGGGCTGAGCTCAGGGTGGCCTTGCAGGGCCTGAAGGAGCCCCAGGAAAGCTGGAGAGAGACAATTCCCAAGGGCTGCAGGGACAGCACCCAGGGAATGGCTCCCAGTGCCAGAGGGCAGGGCTGGATGGGATCTTGGCAATGAGGAATTGTTCCCTGGCAGGGTGGGCAGGGGCTGGGATGGAATTGCCAGAGCAGCTGGGGCTGCCCCTGGATCCCTGGCAGTGCCACTCCCTGGGATAGTGAGTGGCATCCCCAGCAATGCCAGATGGGATTTGATGCCCTTTCCAGACCCTTCCATCCCAAACCCTCCATGACTCCATTCTGGGGTTCTCCCAAGCTAACATTTCCCCTCCACTGAAATTCCCCTGGGATTTGCTCACCTGGATGCCAACACAGCTCCTTCCCATCTGGAGCACAAAGGGAAAAGAGCAAGATCCCTGTGCCATCCTGACACTGGAACGAGGCCTGAACTGCACCAAACTTTGGGGCCAAATGCAGCAAAAATTGAGATTTGCACCTGAAGTGCAGCCCATGGAGTTCCCGTGGTGTCACCTTGTCACAGATTTGCCAGAAATGGATTGAATTCCAAGTTTAAACCTGATGACTGATTTAATAAAGGCCTCCCATGCTGATATTTGGTTTTCCAGCTGCAGCATGACTGTGCACAAGTGTGTGGGATGAGAGGGCCACAATTCAGAATAATGGCTTTTCTCTAACTCATTCCTCTGCCCCGGAAAAAAACCCTGCTATTTTCTAGATTTCAATTTTCTGGACACAGATGATATTAAAAAGTCATCCTGGCTGATGAGATTTAAGAGCAGGATTACAGCAAGATTGAAAAAAACTCCATTCTGTTGGAGAAAATCACTCACTCCTCACCAGATTTGTGCTTTGCTGCTGCTCAGATGATAAAAACCACATTAATACCACATTAATATCCACATTTATAATATATATAATATATATATA